>JARFOD010129515.1:0-13899 GCA_031763545.1 Mopalia muscosa
ATTTTTGTGTCTTTTAGAAAGTGAAGTTTAACAGTATTTTCGTTATTTTGGGATAACACTTTCTTAGTTTGAACAGAGTCTAGTTCAGAAAATTTTGCAGGTTAAAACCCATCCGGGTTAGGCACCGAATCGCCAGTGGTAAATGCCGGCCAGCTAGATTCAGCCACCCGGCCTTCTACAGCCTTTTACTGCTGGCCATTCGGTGCCTAACTCTGAGGGTCGTGGGTTCGATTCCCGGACGGGTTTCAATCTGCAAAATTTTCTGAACTAGAATCTGTTCAAACTTAGAAAGTGTTATCCAAAATAACGAAAAATACTGAATATTTGTGTTTTAAATCACCACTGTATATGTATTATACTGACATTTACACATGTTTTTTTTTAAAAAAGGACATTTAGCAAAGTAAAAACAAATAGATATAGGTGACAATTCAAGGCAAATAAATCTTAACTTTTATTTTGTTTAAAGGTGTTTTTTTTTTTAGGGAATTGTTAACTCTGTGAAACTGAGATTTGGATGTGATATTGATTGGGTGTGCCCCAGCTGTGACAATCTCAGTCATTATTTTCACTTTACGCTTACTCAACATATTTCATCTGTAGTATAAAATTTCTATTATTATAAAAAAAATTGGAATTCAAATGATGCAGTGTTTTCTAATAATGTATTTAGAACCTATAAATCAGACTCAAGGAAGAGGTGTTGAACTTGACCGAGTAGAAATTTAAGGTCTGTTCAAATTGATAAGCCATCTGTCACAGAGGTCTGAAATCATTTATCACAAAGTTCTGAAAAAATGGAGAAAAAAAGTTAGACATGTTATAGGCCCTGAATTGTTGTTTTACCAAACAAGTAATACAAAAACTAAATTACAATTATTCAGGTGAGGTGTTGTTGGAGCTATGTATATGTTTATTTGTTAATTTTAGGAGCATTTATATGCATACATGTAGTTTAGACTTAATTTGTCAAGTCATGTCAATTTTTTAATTAGTTTGGCCGTAATTCAAAATCAGTCTCAGTGTTTTAATTAGTGTTGAGTTTTGTGGAGTCGGAGGTTTGGATTGTGACAAAGCATAAAATGTACCCACACACAGACCATGATATAGACTGTGGATGGATAAGGGAATACATCCAGTTGACCTTCTTTCTGCATTTAATTTTCTATAGATCTATAAATGAGTATAGTGGGAATACATCTACATGTACACACATATCTACAAAGCCAATGTTGTAAAATAAATAACCCAGTATTGTTTCTTTTTACTTTAATACCCAAGTTCCTGAGTCACGATAAAAGCGGACTCCAAACATAATTTGACAGCAATATCACCATACAGGGCAGTATCAAGAGGCATTTTAGTTATGGAAAACGTATGAGTGCCCAAACTACATGTATATCAAGCCCAATTAATGTCAATTTATGACTATTTTTTGTAAATTCCTGTTAAAATCAAGCCAAAAGTGGATTAAGAACCCTTATTATGGTCCGAAGAATTTGGGATAGGAAACTGGGAAATTTTTGTAGAAACTGCCCTGCCATGGTGAAGACCATGTTGGAGTTTTTATTGCGAAATTACATTTTGCAGTAATAAATCATGTAAATCTGCAAGAGTTGTCCTGCTTACAGTTGAATACTGCTGAGGACTTTTGCCACAGTTTCTTATCTATGTGTATGTGTACATGTATGCTGGAGCATGTTGATGAGAGTTCAAAGTTTTGAGGATGTACTTGTAGGCTTTGATTTCATCAGATTAAGGTATTGATAACCAAAGAAGAGCAGAGAACTCCTGGTCTAAGAACACAAACAAACCTGGTTATGTTTTAGTTTGGAGAGTGGCTGTTAGTTGCTGCAGTCATTTCCTCCTGGGCACTCATCCACACTTTACCTCTGTATATATCTGATTTCCAAGATAATGCTCTACCTGTATGTGGGGCAAAAAATTCGTCACCTGTCACTTAAAAATAAAAGGTACATAAAAATGTTGTTGTTTGTAGAAACAGTAGAAACATAACTTTTTGAGTTAATAAAGACAACTTTTCGCAAATGTCTTCATCTGATAACCTCTATTCTGAATGGCTCAAAGAAGATTTTAGGCAAAATAGGTTAAATTAAAGGTATTAGTGTATAAATTCCCCAAATAGCAAGACATTCTGAGGAAAGACAATAATTAACCTACAGTCTTTGTTATGGTTCTCTGTATAATGTGGCCCTGTGAGGGAGCGGGTGGGCCATGGCCCTGCAGAATACTCCCCCTTGAACAGCAGGGACCAGTTGCTAGAAAGACTATTAGTTGCTATTAACACAGGTTTAAATCACTTATAGTGGATTAGAGATGGACCTACAACATGGGGTGATGTCATCTAATAAAGGATTAGGTTTAACACTGCTGCCCTCCACCCACCCCTGGGCATATTGGGAATCTGAAAATGCCATTTGTTGAACAAGACATTAAACACCATCAATAAATGGCCTTAAAATGGAGTTACTTGTGATACCTTTTTATTTCATGAAATCAATATGCCTGTTTTTCTTTACTAATTTATGCTCACAGTGCTATAAATTATGTATAAAATAACTTTTGCATTCCACAATCCAATCAAAAATGCATTGCAAACTCCTTTTCTCTTTTCTAAAGTAACATTTTTATTTGAAACTGTTAATGTATATGCACATTTTAAATGCAATTTACATCATACATATACATGTATTATAGTAAAGAGCTTCTTAAATGACGCTGGTGAATGTATGTTGATCTGAGGAAGTCAATCATTAAGCACATCTCAACATCATACATGTGTTAGTTTGAGGCTATAGATTGTTAGCGGATGTAGATCACTCTAATTTCCTGTCTCCTAACAACTGACGAGAAAAACACCAGAAATTCTAACATCCGATCACGGTCACTCTGACCTCAAATTATTATGTTAATATATATATCCCGGAGAACTGACATGTTGACGTTCACATTGGGGAACATGCACATGTAATTGGAAGCGATTTTGGCCACAGACTTGACCTTTATCAATCATCATGCACACAGCTTCATCCATATAATTATCCAGCCAATAATCACATTTTGGTTAAAGTTGTCCGTCCAGTATTATAGTAGTTAAACACATTTTAACTGGTCAGTACTGGCCCACAATGTTATATACATGTAGCCCTGTTTCGCAATACCACATAATTCTGTCTAATGAGACCAGACTTCTAATCCTGATGGAGGCATTAAAAATACTTATTTGAATCCTCTTTCGACTTTATTTCACAGAACAGTCAATAAAGAAAACAGACCAACCAATCAGTTTAAATTTGCACTTGTTAATTTTTATGCTTGTGAAGCCTGACTCCAGAACATGTAATATTAAGATCTGTATGGACTATCGAATCATGGTGGGAGTGTATCGTTACACCCCTAGAAGTTTTATCTGCCTTGTATTGTGTGTGTACATGTGTGTGATCTAGTGGTGTATTCCAGGCGGTTTGTTTAGTACTATCCCCATTTACAGAGATTCCAGCTCTCTGGAGGTTGAGCGGAAATCGTTGAAGCAAAAACTGAGGAACTATACGACCAGAAATAACTCTCTGCTGTAAAGTACTCTATTGATTTTACAAATGTGGAGCTAAGACCCAGTTAGTCCTGTGATTGTCTTGGCCACTAGTCCCTGGAGTGTGAAGGAATGAACACATAATAAGTGGACACAAGGCACAGATAATCAATAGAGATTTCCCATCATGTCACATCAGCTGGGTGTTTATCATGGAGCAAGTCTCAGATAAATCTGGGCCATGCACTGTCAATCGAGGTCTGGTTTAATACAAATGAGCAATTTTCTTTTCTGTGTCTCCATAATTAATTATGGTTCAGTGATTTACATATTGGCCTACTGATCGTCCTTCAATATATTACTCACAGGGTTAAGTCCCCTTGTTGATCCTCAGAAAGTGTTACACAAGGGGGTTCTTCCAATCATAAGGGGGTTTCTACAAGGGTTCCTATCAGTTTTTCACTGTATTAAACTGGACAATCCATTATATTTATAAGTGAAATACCATTGAGTACAAAATTAAACTGTAATGAAAGAAACAAACCTAGGAATAAATCAATTCATGAAGCCCTGATGGATGTACCTATAATAGTTACATGTACATTAACGGTATTCACTTCTGGCACATGTTACATGTGACTCATCTTGAGTTATTTGGCAAGTGGTGCACACGTCTGGTGCTTCAAATAGCAGGACAGTTATAAACGTTGCCCTTTTGCTCATTGACCCAAGGGCCAACAGGAACTGGATTTGAACAATGTACATGTGTTGTCCTTTCCACATGTCATTACATCATGCTATTCTGTTCCCTGATTCTCTATCGTGTACACATGTATGTACAGTACAATGTAAATAGGTTAGATTTGGTGGCCAGGTAGTTCTACTGACATATTCGCCCCCCTCAGGTATATGATTGAGTCCTGCAATGTGGCTTCTGTACATGTAACTACAGATGTCCTTTTAATGAGATTACCTCCGGGGTCTCCACTGAATTATAGTATGGAACTGTTTAAATTGGACAATCCATCTTCATATAGGTGAAATACCCTTGAGTATGCACTGAACCCCTAACAACATACCAAATAACATATTTGGTTGGCATTTCTCTTGATGAGTGATGAATAAATACCACAATGGGATGAGTTGTGACGTGCTGTCATACATGTAAATGTGTGTTTAATATCTGGCCAAATCAGTACAGGATATGTATCTCGTGGCCTTGTGTACTGATGCTAGCCAATAAACCAAGGTGTATGAGATGTAATGTTCATGTACGCACAGCCAAAATATGCATTTCTGTGATATTTATTCAAATCCTAATCGACTGAGGACAATTCCGTAGTTGAATGCCCTCTAACAGTTCAATGGTTATTGCTTGTATGAATGGGGACAGCAGATTCGTCTTCACAGGCCTAATTCATTGAGCGCCTCCAGCTGTGTGCCATACAATTACAGGTTGCCTTGGACTGGTTCATGGGTTTCTGTGTCACAAACCTGGGGCCACTCTGTGAGCGGTCATGAGGTCACATGTCAGAAACCAGTAGCCTGTACAGATCAGATGCTTCTCTGTGTACTCTTGTCAACTACTGTCTTCCAAATTGGGTGTGCTGGATTGAACCAAAATAAATCATAACACTACTACATGTATAAACACTAATGAACTCATCATATTCATTTTAAACTTGGGGTTTTTTTTTTGCCTGTCATTGATTTGTTTGATTGGGGGTGCCTGTTATTTAAGTCCTCTAATTCATGTACATGCAACATTAAATAAATCATGTTACATGTATTCACTTTAATTGGTAGTTTTTAACAATGCTTATACATCTCGCCATCTCTCATACTGGGCATGCCATGATGATGATCACATGATATCATACCATTTGTTGAAATCAGATATAGATACATGTATGTACATTTAGATTAACAGATTTAGATACCTGTACCTGTGATCGTGTTTAAGGTGATATGATTGCCTGTTCTTAATGGAAGGTAATCAGTCGATACACCATACATGTCTATGTCCATGATGAGGGGCAGAAATCAAAAGTATGGTGTCCAAAATGGTCACTTTGCTTCACTTCTTAAGTAAATGTAACACTGTGTCCAATCTCCTGCGTGTTAAAATTTCCTTCAACAGGGTGTCCAAATGAGGCAGTTGTTCAATTCAGGGTATCTTAAGGACAGGTGGACAACCCGTCTACCTGAGCCAGTGTCCATGATTCTTGTTAAAACTCTACTGATTGTTGATCAAATACTCTGTTAACTGAGAAGACACTTATGAATGTTAATTGAGAAGACACTTATGAAGAACTGTTTTCATGTATTTTCAGGTGCAACCAAAGATATAGGATTAGCTCTCACAAGATTATGTTTACGTCACAGAAGTATAGAGGGCAAACTCAAGTCTTTCACTGGGTAAGTTTAGGAAATGTGCTAAACATGATATAGCTTATTGTTTACATGCATTTATATGTGTGAAAAACCTGGATAGAAAAGATATTTAACTGTTTTTAAAATTTTATTTGACCACATTGTCCAAACAATTTATTAAAAAAACATGTATGGATAATATAATTTGCATGTGCCAATAATGTAATCATTAAACACAATATTGCACTGTGAAGGGAGTTTTGTCAGCTTTAAATGTTTCAGTAGGTACTTTTATAAACTTGGTTTGACTAAAGGATAAAGATTTCTTAATAGTTTATTGTACATGTATACATGTTTTCTTATATTGATATACACTGCTTTGTTCTATAGTGCTATAACTGAGGGAATGGTAGCTCCAATACAAGAGAAGTTAGAAGAATGGAAGAAAACAGTAGCACAGATAGATAAAGATCATAATAAAGGTAGTTTCAAGTAAAGGGAGACTATTCTGTACATAATTACTCACAAAATGTCTGTAGAGTTATGGTTCTTTAAGAAAATTGTTTCCTGTTATGGTTTGTAAAATTTTGCATCGCATTGAGTTCCTTGAGGAAAAGAATTTTGACACTACTCTTGCAATGTCAAGTAAGTATTTAAACAGTGGTAATTCTTTGGAAATCTTTTGAGTAAAACAGCACCCTGAGTATAAATACATGTATCATTGATTCCCCCTCACTAGTATACAGTGATGGGGACAGCTGGAAGGAGTTTCCTGGTGTCCTTCTGCCCTGATTTCTCAGAGCTATAGGGTGACATATGCCAATCAATAAAGTCAAACAAGTGATCAGTTCATTTGTGCATTATATTTTCTAAGCATAAAATCTGTGTATTTTCAGAATGCAAGAAAGCTCGAGCAGAAATCAAGAAGGCTGCTTCAGATACAGTGAGGCTTCAAAAGAAAGTTAAAAAAGGATCAAGTAAGATATTTATCTCATGTACTTCAATCATGTTGTGGCTCTGGCAATCACAGGTTTCCTCTCGGTTTTCCACCGTATTAAGGCTGTGTACAGTGTGAAGTGGGCAATCGGTCATCGTGTAAGTGAAATACCATGGAGTATGACAATACGCACCAATTTCTTATCGATAACAATATTCAGGTACTATCAGGTTACTGGTTTTATCTGTGATCAGAGTGAGTTATGGTTAGGGTTACAGCTACACATAAATAATGACAGTTTTAACTTAAAATCTAGCCTGTGACTGGGTTCATTGGTGAGTAAGTCTGACTATTCATTTTTCTTTGAAGTACCTCTCACAGGTTTGAGTCCTGTGGAATAGATTTTCAAGTAACTGGCAAATTTTACCAAGGTAAAAGCTAGCATATAATGAACAAATTCTTTATTTGCGAAGGACATCACTTCATGGGACTTAAATCTTCCATTGTATTGCTTGGTTTCTCAATCTTTTACTCTAGGTTCATTAATAATGTTCTTTATTGTTTAAAAACCTGTCAGTTGGCTGTCTAATAGTTGTCAGGCATTCCTTTGTCTTCAGGCCGAGATATGCAGTCAAAGCTAGACCACGCTTTACATGATGTTCATGGAAAATTCCGTGAACTCGAAGATGCAGAGAAAAATGCAGTTAGGAAAGCACTTATTGAGGAACGGAGTCGTTTCTGTCTGTTTGTGACATCAGTCAAACCATTTGTGGTATGTACAAATATTGTTGTGATTCCATATATCAGTTGTGTTACCGTTATATATGTATACCCTCTTAAGTTTAAAACTCCACAACAATAACTAGAATTACAGTCAATAAAAACTTTATGATATATTCAATGAAAAGTAAAGTAGAAAAGTCCTGTATGAATTAATGGTGTTACAACCCAAGTGAATTTATGTGCATCTATACCTGTATAAACATACTGTGTTTGGTCTTCAGGATGGTGAGATTAACTTGTTAACAGAAGTAACACACCTACAGGAGATCATGGAGAGTCTGATGAAACACTCCAGTCACCCAGAGAGACTTCCCCAGGCCAGTGAACAGGTGCTTGTGGATCTGAAGGGGGCAGACTTATCTACGTGGTCATTGCAAGACAACATCAAATATGTAAGTTCTGTCTGTCAAGTTTTGCACCTGCTTGGAATGGGCTTGCTGTGCCTGGCTACTCTTCTTGTAGCTAAGGAAACACTTCTAAGTTAATTTGTTTGTGCCAGTTGTATGTTTGATGCTAGTGAGTTAGGAATGGTTCTCGCATCCATTGTGTCTCCTGGCTGTCTCATTGGTTTGTCTCTCAAACTGGTGATCCACCTTTAATTAAAGACATAGAGGTTCAAGTTTCCCAATGGGTCTCTGTCATATGAGAGAATCATCAAGCATCCCTGTGGCTAAGGGCAGTTTGTTTGAAGACTAGCAATGCTGTCTTTGCTTAACACTGAAAGAAAATTACGTTTCTAATATTGGGGAATACACTTCACATCTTGGTTGTACTAGTGTCAATTATTGTTGGAATACACCGCTATCATTTAAGTGAAATAACCTTAAGCAGGGCGTAAAACACCAATCAATCAATCTCATGCAATCTGGAGGATATTTATGAAGTCAAACAAACAAACCTTCTATCCTGTGGGTGGCTCTGGCAATCCCAGGGGTGGTTTTTACGAGGTTTCCTCCTGGTTTTCCACTGTAATGTCTTAGCTCTCTGTTTATTTGGCACTACATTTGAGTTCATAACTAGAAGAAATGAAATCAATGAACTATAAAGAAATTTATTTTTGGTGTGTTTTATTTTGCAGAGCCCACCCAGTTCCCCCAGCTCTATGGGGTCACGGAAATCTAGCATGTGCAGTATCAGTAGCATGAACAGCTCATCCAGTGGGTCCTCCAAGTCCCATTCACCAAGTCATCACTTTAGACAGAGAAGTGCTTCTCAGGTGAGTCTACCTACTCCATCGCAATCACAGGTGCAGTCAGTTTACTGGACTGTCTACAGGATATTGGGGTTAAACCAGCTATAACTCGGTTTATTTTTTGCACACCTATTGATCTGGGGATGGATTTTGACAAGTAATTGAATAGTGATCCTATTGATTGCAAACTTTTGCAGTTCGTTTTAAATTGAGACTTTAGATAAGATGTAGACATTTACATTAAATTCTTCTGTGAAACGTTAAACCCTGAATCCACCAAACAAAGTTAACTGTTGGAACATTCTGCCATCAGAGGGTGTCTGCTAATTGGTTACAGACTTGACTGTACACAAAAACTCCTGTATATTTTTATGTGACAGCAGGGAGTTAGCCAGAAATCAAAAGTAGGGTGTCTAATATGGTCATTTTGTTTCACTTTTTAAGTAACTGGGTGTCCAATTTTGACTGTTTTCCTATCTCCATCATGTTAAAATTTCTTAAAACAGGGTGTCCAAATGAGGCAATTGTTCACTTCAGGGTGTCCACATGGACGGGTGGGCGGGTGTCTGCCTAAGCCCCTGTTTGACAGCTGTAACTTTACCATCCACCCCAGTTGGAATATTTTGGAACACTATAGGAGTGTCAAATCAACGTTAAAGAAATAACATACTATTGCTTCACCAAGTGTGATGGCTTTCCACTAACAGCTTCTTGGCCTTTTCATATCTATAGCTAAATAACTAAGCTGGTTTTGGTGACATTAACTGACACACATCTCATTGGATCACAATCATTTTGTATTGTAAGGGCTTATACTGGCCGGCAAAATATTAGAGCACATGTAATGTCAATTCACTCATAATAACAGATACATAATCTTATCTGTGGAACAGCATTTAAACCATAATTATGTATTCTGTATCATCACAGTATTATCAATAGGCATACGGTCATTCAATGTCAATTGGAAACACTCGATACATGTATGTCTCAAAATGTTAGATTTATTGTTGCCAATTTATCAAGCGAAGAGGGCTGAAGTTTTTTCATACTTGATTTATAATTTGGCATGAAATTATTTTTTTTTTACATCCCAGTTTTCTTTGGTTCTATTTGATTTGAAATGTGTGTTTTCAAGAACTGTGTTGACATTTTCCTGGGTCGTTGGCATGGTAGTCTGTCTATTGGGGATATTTTTGGTGATAACTGCGTTGATTTGCATGGCAACTGTGGCTTTGAGCAGACCTTTATAAAAGTCAGTTAGAACCATTACGTTTTTGCTTTGTGAGATTTCATTCATTTAAGTATATAATAATGTCGTTTAATCAAAATCATTAAAAAGTTGTGTCAAAACAAAAACAAATGGGAATTAACATGTGCTTAATAGTTTATTCTTCAATCAGATGAAGAATAAAGTAAATTGTAATTTAATGTGACGATCTTCACACAGGATTTGTACATTTGTTGAAAAACATTTGATGAAAATAACACACCAGTTTTGAATGGCTTCTATTTATTAAATCCTGTAATCCTATGAATTTAATAACTATTTTCTTGTGGTGAAAGGGAGAAAAATCTTGTAATTCCCTTTGGTTTTGTTGGATCATCAATCATTATGACTGTTTTATTGGATCGCTTCCTTATTGCAAATCCCTCATACAGTTATCTCCCCCTGCTCAGCACGCTCTCTTCATTTTTTTCTTCTCCCGGCTGTTAGCCAATCCCTGTAGGGGCTGTTCGCTTGACCAGTGTCTCCTCGCAGGACTCTGGCTTCACCTCCCAGGATACCATATTCCACCGACCTTCTGTACATCTCCTTCATCAGCAGGTAACTGACATAGTGATTCAGGTTAATGAGGCAAAAAGAGTACAATCTTAAAACAAACTCATTTCATGTCTCCTCATAATGTTTATCAGATTTTTTTTCTGTCCACAGTGTCAAAATGTCAAATGTGTTTAAAGCTGTATTTGTGTTATGCAAGTTCTACTATTTTTCTCTTTCGGCTCTTAATTTGCACAAGTTTGTGGTTTAACTCTTTCAGGAAATAAGTTGTTAACACTGCACTATTTATGAATATAACAGATGCATGAACTGCTCCTTTCGACAGTTTCCACGTAAATATGAAATATGTTTGCTGAGAACCACAAATTAATCTGAAGTCAGTTAACAACCTTTTAAGTGGTATATTAGAATGTGGAGCCTTGAAAGACATGATTGTATGAGCTTTGTTTAAAGATTCATTACCTTTAATTAACACCTGTATTCACCCATTAGTTGTTCTCACCTCACCATTACCCCATGTCATTGTCTTCTGTAGTCTGTTTCTGTCTCATCCTGTAAGTTTCTCTTTAGCTCTGTGTGTCTGGTGTTCTCTGTCTTCTGTAGTCAGTTTCTGTCTCATCCTGTGAGCTTGTTTGTTTCTCTGTGTTGTCTGTGACCTTTATTGCAAGTTCAATAACAATTTAAATGTGTCACAGTCAGTGTCTTAGCTAGGATGGGAAATCTGCTGGTTATCTCATGTATTCTTCATGTATTGGGTAATTTCATATTTTTCAATCGTGATGATTATTGCTTATTGATCCCCTTAAAGGAGAGAGAGAGCTGAGTTTTATATAAAGCTAAATGTACGTGATGTAGTAATCAGGATTCTACTACCAATAACTACGCCCGCGGCCGTGGCTTAGTGGTAGCATGTGCGCTTTCTAAACTGAACTGCTTTGTGTTACTGTTCACCTGATTAGGTCCTCCTGTCGACCATCAGGTATATGAGCGAGTCACATGTTGGGGCTCTGGCAATCATGGGGATGGTTCTTACTAGGTTTCCTCTCAGTTTTCCACCGTAATAAGGATGTGTACAGTGTGAAGTGGACAATCTGTCATCATATAAGTGAAATACCCTTGAGTGCGACTCGAAACACCAAACAAACAAACCAATAACTTTACAAGGATCTGGATGAGGTCAACACCTACCTACTAAAACTACCAGGTCTCTTGGGGCAAACAAGGACTGACCGCTTTAATAGGAGTTTAAAACATTTTTAAAATCAGTTGTCAATAAACCTTCAATCAAATAGATTGATGTCTTATGTACTGTATGTATTTATCATATTTGTATCCCCCCATCTTCCTGCATGAAACCATTGAGTAGCTTGTACCATTGTAACACATGTAGATGTATGGTGTTTCCAATGTCGTCCTAACAAAACAACCCTTGTATATCTATAACCTACATAGGTAGTTTCCTTCACCCATCTGGCTGACATGTTTTCATGTGAATGTATTAACTTAAATAAAGTATTTAGCCTGAAACAAAGAAATTCCATTCAATTATCTGTGTTCATGCCAAGAATTAAGATGTAATCAATGGTAGGCAATATGATCATGCTAGACAAGTCTCAGGATCTGTCAATGGCTATTTCCTCAGTCTATTAACCAAGAAAATAATATAGAACATATTAATTCTCCATTAATGATTTGTGTTTTAATTTCCATATTGAGCTGATATGTCATGCAAACAATTCACATTCAATTACAACATTCATTTGCCAATATAATTTAAAGATAAGCTTAAACGGTGTAATCCATAATTAGTGTTCCTGTGGTAAGGTATGACTGACTTCTAAATGCCACTTAAAGAGTTAAGAAGCGTAAATGTTTGTTTTACAATAATACTGATGTGTTCATCATTGCTATATTATTTGACGATGCTTGTGCTTCCTGTTATGGCTTCCTGTTGTGCTTTTGGTTTTTGTCAACAAAATGCTAACTTGTCTGCTTTTGGGCCAAACTTGAATTACTGCTGCTTGTAGACTCTTGATCATGATAAATTTACTTTCAATGCGATTTTTTTTTTTTTTGATTTACATTTTCTTTTATCATTTGTCCCATTAAAGAACATTGTTTTATATTTATGGCAAAGGCGTAACTTTATTGCGTTTGCATTGTGAGAGAAAGATTGATGTGTAAAACATAGATTTGATATAATGTTTCTGAGGACAGAAAGGTTCAATCAAATATTTGGGATGAGCAGTTGAAAGTGTGTTTTCATAACCTTTATAAACTCTAACACTGTTGAGATTGTGTTTCATTTTAGAGTAATAATGTAGAAGTGAGCAGCACAGGGGAGAGCACTCCAACAGATTCGACCCCTTCAACACCGTCAGAACAGGCAAGTACCCCCTCGGCTAGCTCCACCTGGAATAACTGGCCTGAACAACCTAAAGGGGGCTCAGTACAAGATGGCGCTCGGCCCCACACAATATCCACAGCTTACGAGAGATCACATGCTCGACCTGCTCTGTCAGCCGCGTTGTTTGAGCCGCCTGTACCAGAAATACCCGAGAAAGAGGGCCAAGCTCACATGAGGATATACCCGTCCTCTACAGCCCGCCCCCAGAGTGCTTCACACTACGCCCGACCAGCAACCATCAATAAACTACAAGGCTCTCTACCAGGACTGGGACCAAAACCTAAAGCAGTTCCCCCACCTGTTGTGCCCACACTAGAACCAGGTTAGACTAACTTCACTTACTTACCTTTTGTCTTCTTAATTTGAACTGGAAGGTCTGGAGAGCAAGATTTAATAACAAATTTAAGTATTCAGGTTAAGGCAACATTTTATGTACATTTTTTTCTTGACATTTTAATGATTCTACAAAAGTTAAACGATTCTTCAAAAGGTTAATTGGGCCCATGGCCGTGAATAAGTGGTAGCGAGTATGCTTCCTGAACTGAACTTGCTTCAATTTTCTGTTCACCGGATCTAGCCCGCCTGTCGAACATCAGGTATTTTAGCAAGTCCTATTTTGTGGCTTGGGTAATCGCTGGGGTGGTTTTTAGGAGGTTTCCTCTCTGTTTTCCACTTTAATAAAGCTAGGGGCAGTGACAAGTGGACAATCTGTCGTCCTAAAAGGGAAATACCCTTGAGTTAGCATTACACACCAATCAAACAAACAAACAAACATCTTTAAAAGTTTATACAGTGAGACTTGTGCCCACCGGCACCTCGATTTACCGGAATCTTGTCTAAACCGACGGATTTCTTTGGTCCCGTTTTTGTCCCA
>JARFOD010129526.1:9255-71854 GCA_031763545.1 Mopalia muscosa
CCCCCCCCCCCCCCCCCCAACCTGGAAGAACCATCTCACGATCTTCGCATCCTCGACCTCGTAAAGTCAGAGAGGAAAACAGCCATTTTGTTGCTCTGCTTCGAATATAGTAGTATGCTAGTTCATTTAGTAACATTTCGGTGCCCCATCTCTGCTCTATTAATGACCCAAAATTTAAAAAAAAATCCACAGAGTTTGATTCTCTAAATTATCAATGGCAAATCAGTAAAGTATAATCAATGTATACTCAAACCTGTTAAAATATTTGTATATAAAAGGTTGGTGAAATTCATTAACATAAGGAATATAAAAAATGAAAGCCTCAGTTCGCTGACTCTATTCCACTTCAGCAAATCTTGCAAATTCGGCATAACTAAACGCCTCTATATATGCTTTGGATCCATTCCATTCCGAGGTGTACCGAGTGGCCCGTCGATATAGCTTAATGAGTATAATTAAAGCCAGTCCATATCATGTCTTCACCCAGATGTCTATTTTAAATATGGATTTCAAATCATAAACGCGTGGTGTTTATCTGGGTGGCTTAATACAGGTCTCAGTTGGAGGGTAAAGATAAACAGATGAAACAACCCAAAGATACTAAATCAATTTAATTAAAACTCTTTTTAATCGATTAACTAAAGCGTTTTAAATGAAAAGTGACTGACAAACTGATATATATGCCTTTGACCGCGATAAATATCTAAGTTCAGTTTTATGAAACGAATCTTCTTCTATACATGTGTTACAAAAGTTTTCTGAAAATACAACTGTTTAATTTTACATTTATCACCGAAAACGCTATTGTGTGCTTTAAATTGATTTGTTGACAGTGAATCAGCGGTCTCAAACATTTGAATTCAAATAAAGTCTATGTTACCGTAATGTACAGTGTTTCACTTCCTATTTCATGCTGCATATCATTTCATGTCTCTGAATCTTCCTTATATCTCTTGACCTGTTAGAGGACCTTAACAGTTACTGAACTACATGCATATATACCACCAATTTATCAAGACATAATAGGTGAAAGAACATTAAAAAATTATACTATTGGAAGAGACCAAGATTAAAGTTTTATCCAGTTAACGTCTGTAGAAAATATCAATAAATTGGTTTTACCTGGGAAATATTTGTTAAATGCGGAGGTAATGCGGAGTTAAAGCGGAATTTAGACACTTGTGTAATTTATTATATTATATCGTTGTATATAATCAGTCATTATTCTGTGTTGTACTTGCCTATCAGTGAATATTTATATTACAGTGCAATATGTTTTTATATTTAAATATGCATTTGTTTGCTCTTTGATATAAAATAAAAACTGAAATTAAATGAACTGTTTTTGTCATTATATCCTCACCGAACATTTTCAAAAGACAAACCTAGGCTATTAGGTTTATAGAAAAATTCGATTTCCAAAATAGGCTACCCGGTTTACGGAATGTAATTGATATGAACTCTTTATCATAAATAATTTCATCAAATTTTGAAAAACGTAATTTCTATTTTGTCACATTACATGTATTCGGTTCGAACATGTTATGCTGTGTCCTGTAATGCTTGTCTTGTATTTGGTCATGGTTTGTTGTCAGGGGTGTCTAGGGTGGTTGCCTTCACCAATTGGGCTGGCAATAACCAATGAAATAAGTATTGTGTGAAACCCCAAATCAAACAAACCAACAAACAAACACCTTTTCGTAGTCTGAAAATCGAAAACACGAAATAATTCACCTTCTGTCGACTTTTCTATTTGGCTGAAAACGCTAAAATGACTTTGCTCTTTCACCATCCCGCTTTTGATAAACGTGTAGTGATTCTAGGGTGTTATCTCATTCTTTGGAAATCAAGTTTGCGCTTTGCACCAACCAGGTCAATGTTTAAAAAAAATCCTAATTAAACGACATATTCTTAAAGTATAACTAGCTTCCATAGAATAAGGCCCTTCAATTTTATCCATGTTTATTACCTTTTCTGTCATAATTGCATCAATTTTCAAGTGTATACAGTGCCTTTAGCTATAAAGCAATACTTAAAGTATTTGAGTAAGTTTGCCTCTCTGTATATATCGTCCATATAGTTGCAGATACAGTTGCAGCAGGTTTTTGTTTCTCGGATTGTTGTATGGGAAGCTTACAGCAGCCTTGGTGCTCTCGGGGCTAAAGAGCAACTCCATGTGAATCTGTTCTAGTGCCATTAGTTGGCTTCTTGTGATTATCCTGTCATTAATTGTTGCTTATGAAGTCTTGGTGATTTCATTGGCACACTTCAATCAATAAATCAATCGATCGATCAATAAACCTGTAAGTCAATCAATCAATGAATTGATCAGTCAGTAAACCAATGAGTCAACGAACTAACCAGTCAACAAAGCAACTAAATACCATCCATCCATCCATCCATCCATCATCCATCCATCCATCCATCCATTCATCAATCAATCAGCCAGCAGGTTAGCTGTACACCCAGCCAACCTTTTTTGTTTCTCGTGGTATAAAAGACAAAAAAGTGTGGGGTTTTTTTTCTCCATTTTCCATTAATCTAATCAAAAGGCACAACCGCTTTTACCATTTCATTGTTTTATTTGAGACCAAATGTCGCTGTATATCTAAGAATTTTCATGAAAGTACAGGAATTTAGCATTTAAATTGCACGATAACCGTGTTTTATTGGTTCGTAGCTTTACTTACTAGGCCTATAAAATTACCGATAGACGCTTACATGTGATGATTCTAAGACTGATAGATTATCTGAGAGGAACAGTTTGTTTTCTATACTTATACGTGTACCAGTTAAGGACGAATAGAATAACGAAGTGTCTATTTGCATCACACTCGTTTCGTTTCTTTGTGTCTATGTTTTTCGTTCACGATTTGAATGTTGCTTGCACCCATATAGTTAATGTACAAAGTTCCACCACAAGTTGGTTTTTATTTCCTCAGTTTTATATTTAAACTTATTTCGGCGCGATGAACATTGTGATTTTAAGGTGGCAAACCTGTTTCAAAATAATATGGTTTAGATTCACTTGCTGTCTTTTAAATTTGATGAACGAGTTGTACTTCTGACCAATGTCATCTTCTCACAAGGGTCATTGAAAGACTGCCAAATCTTTAATTTCGATAGAGTTTAAATGTGGAACCAGTTATAGACTACAAGAGGAGTTTTATTATGTACACTCTAGAGCTAAGGGTTAACGAGTCAAACCGATAAGTGAGCAAAAATCCCCTCCATCAAAGGAGTCTTTGTGAAATATACCCACGTCTAAGTGCCAATTTATTATTATTTATGGATAAGCTTCATTTAAGAGAGCAGCCTGGTCAATTACAAGTGTTAAACGTCATGGAAGAGAAATGGACATAATTTGCTTTGATTGACAACCCAGCTGCCCTAAGCTCGTGAAATTGTTTCCATGACGCCGCAAACTCACCGAGAGGCGTGGTTATTGGCGTTTGTTGCCATGGTGTTCATCACATCTCAAATGAAATCCACGCCCCGCTGTGTCCTGTTCCAAAGTTAACTCCTACCCAACTAATCATTACTTTTCTAAGACTTTGCTGATAGACCTGCAATATGTTTGTTTTCACCTCCAAAACAAATCAGGGAGCTGTCAAGAAGATAATGAATAAAAAACGACGGGTGTAGTTACTGCGTTGATAGATTACTTAGTAAAACGTTTAACTAGCATGCGACATGGTGCATTATAGTTCAACAGTCATTGGATACGCCAAAGCTAATCTCTTGTAATTTAATTAAAACACTATCCAACTTCACTGAGTCATTCTTTATACACGTTTTGTATGAAAGCAATTAGATAATGACAGAAAAAGTAAAAAAACTAAATTTTAAAATGAAATAGTTTTTTTCTTGTTATTCAATAATTTAAAAATGGAATGAGCATTTCGCACAAAGTTGTAGGCCTACATTATCGTTCACACATTGCTAGTAGTCATTTAGTAGATTTTTGAGCCGCACGATCACAAACCATAGAACTGGTTTCCCCGATAGTCTAGAAGTTTTGGGTGATGAATGTGGATTCCTGTTTAGGTTATTGTAATAAGAAAACCCTTTGTGTCAAGACATCGCACTCTATCTGTAAGAGAGGAAAACACCTGCGCACAAATCTGTGCTCGATGATCACAAGAATCGTGTTAAACAACACAGCGAAAAATAATCATTCTTTAAATACATATTTAATAATACAGTGCACGGAATAAATATTTTTGTTTTACTGGAATTTATACCAGAATTAGTCTATTTCTCTGAAAACAAACGATACAACTTATACTATTTTGTGCATATTTTATAATAAAATCATCAAGCTTCGAAGAGAAAAGTTATTTTCGTCATCAACGATGGGAAATGCAAAGTAGCAAAACAATTGCTCTAGGACAATCGTGAACGAATTGTTCATGGTGATGAGAACAGTCTATCAAACAATGACTCAAGTTTTCTGTTAATATATGTCTAAAAATTAATCACACTGACACGGGAATGGCGATTTATTAAAGCCTATGAATCGTACGGTTGTACGGTATTCGCGCTTTGATTTAACAGCCCCTGAGCTCCATCTCATGCTGCATATATGACACAATATTAGCTCGTCATTCTGAATTTGCATTGTCTGTTCATCTGCGTTTAGTACATGGGCGGAGTGGATGGGGAGGGGAAGGAGGAAGTGTTGTCCCTTAACTTCTACAACCATGGCTTGGATATAATTTGTGCTAATCTCTTCACATTGACGTTGATGAAATACTAGAAGCAGCCTGTCAAAAGACAGGAATCAATGTCCCAAGGTCATTAAAATCCCAAATCTAATACTTCGTTTTGGTGAATCTTCTAACATTTTGTCTTGATTTGCAATGTTAAGATCTTATTGTTGTATTTATTTATTTTTTATTTCAAAAAGACGTTTTGTCTGGGTGTTCTTCTTATTCATGGCGATGCATAGCGCAATGACACTTCCGTTAAATCCGGAAGTGTGGCTATCAGTTCTTTAGGGCATGCGCATCAATCTAGCAAATATTGTAAGCAGATAAGCCAGATAAAGGCACGCGTTTTCCCGAAGTTCCCAGCTCTTAATTTTGCGCAAATTGAAAAATACCGAGCGACAATTAATGACTTTGGTGACAGTTGACTCGATTTGATTCGAATTCAGGCGGCCATTTTGGACTGCACGTGGATGACAAAAGACACTTCCTGTCTTATCGGTTAGCCTTGGCTTATCCTACCCGACATCCTAACTTCTTTTCTTAATTTCTCGCTGCGATTAGAGAATTTAATTAAAACTTGCTTATCAAGATTAACCCCCGATAAATCAGGAGGGACGGAAGCGGACTATTTTAACAAGCCCGGTTTCCACTGCCGTCGATAGAAACCGCGGATAAAATAGAGCTATTGTGCGGCAAGCCATAACAATCTGTTGGAAATAAAAACGACGTGGCGCTTTGATTGCTTCCCGGCCATGATTCATAAGTTATGGGTGGGTCTATTCCCAGATAAGACCCGTCAATTCTCACTTTAAACGGGAATTGTTAATCGCGGACAAAGACGGAGTCGATGAAATAACGATAAGGTATCATCGCTAGAGCGTTATTCATTTGACCTTTGGTGTTTAGAATTCAGACATAAACGAAGCAACGAACCTTGTATCCTACAGATTGTTTTGTTCCTTACTTTAGAATTCATAGCGCCAAAAATTTACCACATTTTAATGACAAACGTATTGCATTATGGCAATAAATAATCACTTAGGCCTATATTTATTGGAAAAGACAAAAATGTGTAAGGCTGAAGCAAATTTTTTTATAGATAATTTAAGAAATTCGTTTTATCAGCAAAGTGTAATGTTAAGGCAAATGATTGAAGGAGGTAAATGTGATGTTGGCCTATTAAAAAGTTTAGGGCTTATGGCCTCTCTGAAAGCTTCTTTTCTTAAAGAATTGAAGTTCTTTTCTTTTGGGCGTAATTGTTAGCGCCACTGTTTCAACATTAAACAATTACCAATTCTACAATATAATATCCGTTTTTTTCCAAAAAAAAAAGTTTTTATTTTCTAGCCTGAATGGCAAGTTCAAAATAAAGAGGCGTACTTACTACGCGTATTCACTTGAATGGTGATAGAAATAGCACAACAACATAAAAACAATTCAATCAGTGTATGTACACTTATCCAGAGAAAAACCTTGTATATATATCAACACTGTGGTGCATTTATAATTCTTTATTAAACCAGTGAATTAATCAATTTATAATCACACAATTCCACTATAACATAATTTCATAATAACATTTATTTTAAATTAAAGCAGATTGATACAATGACCAGTGTCGTTATCTTAAAATTCAACCGTGGTCGTGACTTATCATTGTATACCGTGTGACGTTGGCATAGCATTCAGCTGCATTACCCTCAGGCTTTGTGCGATATACTGCCGATCCAATACGAATATTTCTTGATGACAAGTCAATTTGGTTTAGATATAGGCATTTAAAGATCCATTTCTTTCATGCATCGAATACCAAGAAATTACTAACCATTCTTGGAATTCTGTTCCCGACTATTAAGCCCCGGTTTCGGGTGCGCTGGTATGGATGTCAGGGTTAGAGCGATAAGCAAATTATCTGCAAGCTCTAGGCGGTAGAGATACAGTGAGATAATAGATATACTCTGAAGATATATGCCGATGTAAGGTACGATCTATGGGTTATATATAAGAGAAGTTAGGATGTTGACAGAGGCCCAGTTGAGTGGGTGGATGACCCCGTGTTTCAGGGGTCACGTTAAGGGCCAACACACTTTAAATCCAAAAATGTGTAACGTTGTACCATCCAAAATTTTACAATATTGTTGATTTTGTTATGTACATTTTTCAGTGTATGATATTAATTACTGAATTTTGAACTTCACACAGACAGGCACGTAATGACTGTTATACCCGGTATTTTAACAATATGCACTATTTGTCAAAAAATAGGCAATATTGAATGATTGGTACTAGTTTTGTATTCTAACTGCAGATTAATCCGAGTTAGTTGCGCGACTGGCCTTTTCTCATACTTTCTGGTGTTATTTGCCATGTATAGGCAGTCAGCCAACGTTTTATCTTTAATGTCACGTGATGTTGAATAGTTCGCAGTCCAGTAAGCGTTATTTCTTTACATTTCGACGAAATGAACTAAACATTTAAATATGTCCTTCGGGTCTTTGTTAAACAAGATGCGAATGGGAAGCACAATCCGTATGGCAGTAAACATAAGTACATGTATACCCAGATACTATATATATAAACACACTTGGTGCAATGTTTCGAAATAAATTTTTTTTATATAATATTTGCTATCGTTAGCATGACTAGAAACTGGTCACAAGCTGAGAGAAACTTTTTCGGTATATATGACCCTACGTATTTCAGTCCGTTTCATCTAATTCCATCACGGGTGGTTCTGGAGACTTTTAACATTTGGATAGCAAGACGCTGCAAGAGCATAAACCACATATCCTCTTCATACCTGCTAACTAATTCAGCAGTAGATCATCTTTCCTCTTTTTTTTTTGTCGGAAGATTTGGCAAAGCAATGCGTTATATTGGAACAAATTGCTCGTTTGGCAGGGAACAGTCGCGGGTTTCAAACAGCATGGAGATGGTGAACCTTCGCTCCAGATTACCCGCTGCTTTATCAAAAGACTGAGTTAAAATGAACAAGAACATAATCAGTAACACATTGAAGCGGGCAAGATACCAGCTCAGAACATTTCCTCTCAGCTAGTTTTTCCACCATATATTCGCGTCGAAACCAACGCAGAATTAACTCTGTTGCTATGTTCTTTCTAACGAGTAATTATCTCGAAGTAATTCTCTGTTATAATTATTTGTCCTACTTAGATTTAATAAGGTTTTTCAAGAAACCATCTGGATGGCTTGTCCACTGTTGTTATTTTTTGTCGTTTGTTTTTGTAGTGTCTAATTATGAATGTACAATATCTTCATACATATAGTATTTTGACAGTTTATTTATTGCGAAACTATTTTATTCATTTTAAACTAATAACCGTTCAACTGGTAAGATGAAATTATTGGAATTTGCTAGTTAACATTTAAAACCATTGGTGACCGGAAATATAAGGTCATACTCGTGTTAACAAAATTAAGAAACCCGTATCAGCGCCATTGTTTGATACTAGCACATTTTATACGCTACTGCCAATTGAGAAGTACAAACTATATTTCAGCGTTATAATTTAAAAGGTTACACCACACGTAAACTTTATCTGTTGGTGCCATTCTGACTGTACACAGAAGAAACGTGGGTATAATACTGTGTAATATGTCGCTTGTGCCGCTTCCTGTGTTTTTATAGCAGTCAGAAAAGCAGACAAAAAAAACTGCTAAAAAATGTGATGGTTTTAATGGCATGAGCCACCGTGTATTAATTAGCAACTAAGTAGTTTTCTATTGGGTTCACACAATCCAGATTTCACTGACGCTTTGGCATCTTCTATAGCCGTGCAGTGCATGCTGGGATATCTTATACTCTAAGTGCAATATAGGCTTCTTTAATGTGTATAATATCGCAGTACTAGGCATGCGAAAAATTCCTTTTCAACTGCTATATCATCAGTATAAATATAATACATATAATATTATGAAATCTAGAACGAAAAACTCAAACAAACAGACTGGTTGTTTCCAGATACCAGATTTTTTTGTTTTATATCAGTATTTAACCTCTAAAACTTTTCTTGACTATATATCAGTATATAACCACTCAAAGTTTTCTTGGCTTTATATCAGTATATAACCACTCAAAGTTTTCTTGACTTTATATCAGTATATAACCACTCAAAGTTTTCTTGACTTTATATCAGTATATAACCGCTCAAAGTTTTCTTGACTTTATATCAGTATATAACCATCAACGTTTACTGGACTGTATATCCGTATATAACCACTTAAAGCATAATTTGTGTGTCTTTTAGAAAGTGAAGATTAACAGTATTATCGTTCTTTTGGGATAACACTTTCTAAATATGAATAGATTCTAGTTCAGAAAATTTTGCCCCACGGCAATCAGTCATATTAAGAAAGCGTTATCCCAAAACAACGAAAATACTGTTAAATCATTCATCGCTTTCAGCTTTGGGAGGTGTGTCACTCTCCTATCAGAGGTGTAGTGAATGTCCGCTATCTAGACTCCAGCTGACTAACCTACTATTTTGTAGCAGGCCGGATGGCTGAGTGGTCTAGGTGGCTGGCGTTTCCTGCTGGCGATTCGGTGCCCAATTCTGAGGGTCGTTGGTTCGATTACCGGACGAGTTTCAACGAGTAAAATTTTCTGAACTAGAATCTGTTTATATTAAGAAAATGTTATCCCAAAATGATGAAAAAATGAATTATCCTAAATTTTAAATAAAAATTTACGAACTCTGACCATCATTTGTCATTTCGGCGATTCCCTTCATCTTATATTGCTTCTGTTTCTAAATAACCTTCACGTTTCAATAAACACCATACATAATCACATATGATAGATACCATGATACACCACCACGCGTGGTACAGATGATGACAGAACACATGATACCCAGGGAGATACAATACCAAATGCGAAACACATGACAATAAACACCACATATGATAAACATGATTATGCATGTACAACACCTCACAAGAGATAATAAAATTTCCAACATAATGTACTTTATGGCACAACGCCACGCGAGGTACACATGGTAATAAAGCACCATAAAAGTCACATGTGATGATGCAAAAGTACACATGACAACACGATAAAACCCCTCAAAATACAAATGACAATACAGCACCAAACGTGGTAAATATTATGCTGCAACACCACGCGTGGTACACATTATGCGGCAACACCAGGCGTGGTACACATTATGCTGCAACACTACGCGTGGTACAGGTGATGATACAACACCGCGCGTGGTACACATTATGCTGCGACACTACGCGTGATACAGGTGATGATACAACACCGCGCGTGGTACACATTATGCTGCAACACTACGCGTGATACAGGTGATGATACCACACCGCAGATGATCCATGACGTGAGTACACGTCCATAACTCGTTTACAATAAAGTGTTTAGCCAAGACTATTTATTTGCGGTTAATTTGTCGACATTTTAATCTATTGGGTACAAGTGTACAGCAGGTACTTGGGGGAAACAGGGGAGCTTTAATGTTCTAAAGAAAAGGGGAATGTCGTAAACTTTAGTAGCGTGCTGACGTACATTTTCAACACTCGTATTGTTTTATTGGAGTAGTTGCGTTTGAACGGGTCCTCCATTAACACGCTGTATCGTATAACACTTTTATAGCCCACTGTTTAAGATGCGTCTACCGAAGGCTGCTTACTCTTACAGATAGTTAAGAAAGCTCATTATAGCTAATTAAAAGTGAAGGTTTAAGCGACAACAAACTACTGTTATAAGTACTTGAGACGAAACTGTCTATTCGGTTAGCAGGAATGGCAGGAAGGAGGTCACAATGGTATACAGACTTTAGAACAAGCCGGCATATTATACTCACTTAAACGCTTACGTAATTATTCAACAAGCCAATTAACGTAATGGCACTTGTCATGTGTAATGTAAAGTTGGTATTTATTTATGCTCTCGCTGATGAAGCTTTGCATAAATATAGACAGTCAAGAGTCTGTATGAAACCCCATGTAAGTCCAGCTGGTGACATAGAGCTGGAACCCGGGGTCCTTGATTCCTGTACCTAATATGTCCTGACCTGAGGGGTTAACTGCTTGGCTGTATTAGCCAAGCGAGTGTGGAACCAAATATGCAGAATACTGTTGATTTCAATTTTCTAAACGATAAAAATTAAATTATATATGCATGGAAGTACAGGTTTATCTAAAAATAATGTGACTGACACGGGGAAGTCGATTAATAAAAATCTCACAATAGCGAAAATACTGTTAACTTTCTCTTTCTAAAAGACCCCAAAAATATTCATTGCTTTCAGCTTTGGGAGTTGTGTCATTCACCTATCAGAGGGGTAGTGAATGTCCGCTATCCTGACTCCAGCTGACTAACCTTTTATTTTAGAAGGGCGGGTGGCTGAGTGGGCATTTCCTACTGGCGAATCGGTGCCTAACTGACGGTCGTGGGTTCGATTCCTGGACGGGTTTAAAACTGCTAAATTGTCTGAACTAGAGTCAAAAAGACAAAAAAATATTCATTTGAAAATGGTGAATAACGCCTACATACATGGATTTTGTATGTATTTCTTTTTTCGCTAAAACCATATTTGGATACATATGTAGTTCAAAAATTGAACCGTAGAGAAATAAAGGTTTCGTGTTGATAATGACCCAGACAAGCATGGTTAACAAACGCATCAGTCATCCACCGAAACAACATTTCAAAGTTTGCGGGGCATCCTTAAATTCATCAAACTTACTGAGTGGAAGTTTTAATTTGTTCAGACGGAGTTATTTCCAAGCCGCATTCCGACCAGTAAAGTTAACCAGCTAATTCACGATATCCTTAACATAACGGACTGTTGATAGGACAGGAGTGAGTGGCTGATTGTGACAAATTGTAGCGGCTGCTGTTTACCATTCGATTGTCAGCAACTCACTCTATATCAGGCGACGTCTTACACGGGTTAATGCTATTCGG
The DNA here is from genome assembly GCA_031763545.1 of Mopalia muscosa. Classification (NCBI taxonomy): domain Eukaryota; kingdom Metazoa; phylum Mollusca; class Polyplacophora; order Chitonida; family Mopaliidae; genus Mopalia; species Mopalia muscosa. The sequence goes on from JARFOD010129526.1 coordinate 20,920, forward strand.
CATATTTGGAAGTTAAACTAAACTTTGTAGCTCCAAGATTCACTTGGATTTGTTTGGGGTTTAACTTCGTACTTCAGGTTATTTCACTCACTAGCCAGTGTGTCAACTCAATGTTTTAAGGAAACATCCCTCGACGCCACCGGCAAAAAAAAAAAACAAGCACAGGACGTATAATACAAAGACATCGTAAACAGATCAGCTTCATTTTGCCCCTTTGGCCTGAGGGAACCAGGGCAACAAGAAGCTCCCTCCCCGCACTCCGCGAGATTCACTTTGAAATTTCACAGGTAGAAGAGATCAGGTCGTTTTTTTAGTTGTAACGGTGCTGGCATATAGCATTTTGATTATATATAACAAAATCGCTTGACGCACTCTTGTCAACTTTGACGTACGGGTTTCTCTGTCAGATTTGAACAATAATTTTAACAAATTAGGTTTTTTTTAAATACAATTCTTTAAATAAACTCTCCTTGACCAGAAGTTCACATCTTTCGATTACTTATATACAGAGAAATGTTTAATGTTCACCAGGGGAGCAAAATGAATGAGATGAAATATTAACCCCTTCAGTTATTTTTCAGCCCCATTCCGACCAGTAAAGTTAACCATCTAATTGACTGTACCAAACGTATTATACTGCTGAAAGGACAGGAGTGAGTTGGTGCTTGTGACAAATTGAGGCGGCTGGTGTTTACTGTTCAATTGCCAGTCGCTCACTCTTCACCTGGTGAAGTCATATAGGCTAGTTAATAATCTCAAGCTGCGCGTTTTAAAGATAAGCTAAACTGGCTTTGCGATTTACTTACACTGTCAAATTCCAGAGCATTTGTTTGTTATGGGCTTTCTAATTGTTTTGATAAAGCCATGATTGGTCTGTCTGTAAATGTATTCACTGTTATTAGTGGACTTCGTCGTCAGATTAACAATTGGTTGTACAATATAATACAATGGCCGGCTTAATGATTTATTGATCAAATGTGTCATAAGCTGATTTATGAGCGGTTAAGTTGCATTTTTATATAGTACTATAATTGTGTATATTTGAAAAAAATGGTAAAAATAACCCCAAAACACACGTTACTCTTGAGTTGCATCATTTGGCAACGATCGAATTGCTTTTGTGTCAGTCAATATGCGTAATGCATCATACCAAGCACATGTCATGCTCGTCCTGATAACAATATCTTTGGTATATAAATTTATCTGTAGATTTTAAACTATATGATTGGATCTCAAATGACGAGAAGCCAGCAGGGTTTGCTTTTGATCAAGTTATGTGCTCCAGCATGACTACTGTCGACCTTCCATTATGCTGCACACATCCGTCGTGTTTCGAACTCGACATTGCCAGAACAAATTTACAAATTGGTTTCAAACTTTCTGCTGAGATTCCGAGTGATAAGATGGCGGTTGGTTTTGCTTTTCGCCAATGTGCGTGCTTTAATATGATTTCGTCTATTTAGAATTTCACGAAAAGGTCAATGCGCTTAGAACCAGATTTATGTTAGTTATTCGGTATTCGTCTATGCTTAACGTCGATGCAAGACACTATAAATGGTGGGGTTCATGAAAGGTCATTGTCGCAATTGTCCAATAAAAACACACGTGACAATTATGTGCGTGTTATTGCCAAGTTTTGGACAGCAGCACTGTGATTGGCTTACCAATCGACACCGGTGTATTGTAGCATTTTGTCAGATCAACATATGTGAGAACATATTGGAGGCGAACAAGAACTTGTTTCAGGACTAATTTCTTTGCAGAATGGGCTAGCTATATTACTTCTTGCACCCGTAGGGTAATAGTTAACAGTGGTAATCAAATATTACGTTTAACAGGGAGGAAGTGTCAGCCTTGTTCAAACAGCAGGGACAGCTTCCGAACAGCGATGTCACAATTTAATCTAAATATCAGTTAATGATTTTATATTATTAAAAGAAATGTTTTAAAAACAAATCTTAATACTAAAATGAGGTAATAACTGGCTTTGGCAAAGTTTAGCGGGAATAGATCATAATCTTGAAAACTAACACCAAAGTTAGATTTTGATGATAAAGATTGCGTTTGACAGGAACATTCTTTTGCAGTACTTGGCTCATTCGTGCCACATGACACTACTAGACATGCACTGGGAAGAGAAAGGCTATTAGCCCAATGGCAAAGGTGAAGGTACTAGTTTTGTCAGAGATAAGCTACTGCCATCAACACATCGTAGAAAGCGTTTCAGCACCCATTTTATCGCAGCCATGTATTGTAGGCTTTTTTGAAGACGCCTAAGTAGACAGCCTAATCTCCTCGTTAAATAGCCCTATATTTGCTTATCGGTTGGCTGCGATGAGTATATTTCAACACGCCTGTTAAACATAACATTAATGTTGTAATGAGACCAGGGTAAAGAGAACCGCAGCTGTTAGTATTGCAGAGTAATTTGTGTGCAAAATTTGCTTTCTTTAGTTCCTTCAAATAGTATTTACCAAACTTTAATTTTAGTTCTACTTTTCGATGCAGAGTTTTCTGGGCTTGGATCTTTTGAATAGTATTTACCAAACTTTAATTTTAGTTCTTCTTTTCGGCGTAGAAGTTTCTCAGTTGACTTTCTTTGAATGGTATTTACCAAACTTCAATTTGAGTTATACTTTTCGATGTCGAAATTACTTGGCTTGGTTCCTTTGAATAACATTTACCAAACTTTAATTTAAGTTCTACTTTTCGATGTACAAGTTTCTCAACTGAGTTCCTAAGAATAGTATTATACCAAACTTTTGATTTTTGTTATACTTTTCGGTGTAGAAATTTTTCTCAGCTGAGTTCCTGCGAGTATTAACCAAACTTCAATTTGAGTTATACTTTTTAATGTAGACACTATTTACCTTGGTTCCTTCCAAAAACATTTATCAAACTTTAATTTTAGTTCCACTTTTCGGTGTCTGAATTACTTGGCTTAGTTCCTGGGAATAATATTTACCAAACTTCAATTTAAGTTTGACTTTTAGATGTACACTAGAGTGTGGTTGGAAGAGAGTTAATTTCCTCATGTCTGTCAAGTCAAAATTAAAGTTCATGTTTCACAGTTTGAGACATGTTTTGCTCCTGACATATTGGAAACTCTAGAACATTGAAAACTTAAGCTGAAACTAAAACAATTAATTATCCGCATCCTAGATATTCACTTTAGAAGGGGAGAGAGAAAAAAGGGAAGAAAAAAAGAAAGTAGAAGAAAACAATAACACCACGAAAGTTAAATCTTTATCTAGAGGGCTGATTGGAAAGTAAACAATGTTCTAGTAAGGTCTGGAGTTATGTGCTGGTTGTTTTGCTGTATGTGATGGACTGAAAAACAGCACATTTCATTACCTAAAAAACGTTTGGCATAGTAATATTTAAAACTCTTAATTGTGGTGCAGGCATTGGGGCCTCCAATGGACTACAATTGCATCATAACACTTTACGAGATTTTAAAAAACCAAACTCAAAAACATCTTCGACATACATGGGCAAATCCAAAACTCGTGTACTACATACAAGATGATCTTGGTTTTGACAATCTAACCAGTTTCGTAACTTTTCAAAAAGCATCATAAAATAGTCATGCTATTTATCTGTACAACGATTTTCCTTTTTCCGAAAGGACAATGTAATATAGATCTTAATGTCTTCGCTCAGAAGATATTCTCAAAACCAGCCTAGATTGCGGCTCTGCCTTTTCTCACTCTCAACGCTTCCTGGGCCTAAACGACTACCACAAAAACTATAGTTCACTGTCCCATTGTTGATGTTAGTCTACAAAAAACGCATTTTCGACACATTCCGGTCTCAAAGCAAGACAGGCAGTCAGTTTGTCAGGGTCATGGCGGGAAAAGTAAAGGATTTGGGAATGTCATTGCCGTGAAAGTTACCGAAAGTCGCGAGCAATTAGAGCAAGTAATAAACAAATGGCAAGTCAAAGCTCGTGTTATGCAATGATTAAAAAGCGAATAGGTTTTTACGGGGTATTTTAAACACAGCCTGTATTTTCTACGATAAAGTAAAAATGTCCAAAGTGCGCAAATTAATCTATGTCTATAGGCTACACCACCATGTGTTTATGACAGAAACAGTTGAAAAACAAAGATTGTACCTGCAAAACGTATGGCATTTGTATACGATAGAGTGCATGTGCTTGAACAAGGCTTTTATTTTTGTGAGTACAATAGTTCAGAGCATACTATATATAACCGATTTGTTAATAGTCATATTACATTAAAGTATTAAAGGTAATAGGAAAATAAATGTGTATATATATGGCAAGCCGTTTTATCACTTCTACCTTTATTCTACACATGTTGAATTGACTTTATTTTACATATCTGGAAAAGATTTTCACATATGCAGAAAAGAATTTCACATATGTGGAAAACAATTTTACATATGTGGAAAAGAATTCAACATACGTGGAAGAGAATTTCACCTATGTGAAAAGATTCTTTTCCACATATGTAAAATGTATTATTTCTTTTACATAATATTATGTTGAAAAGAATTTCACTTATGTAAAAAAGAATTCAAAATATGTGAAAAGAATTCGACATATCTAAAATAAGCATTTATTCTGCATATGTGGAAATCCTTTTCACTTATGTAAAATAAAAGGGTGAGTGGAAATCTTTTGTAGATATCTGAAATAAAAGCATCCACGACCTCAATTACAGAATTCTCCCTCACAGCCTGTATTTAGCAGCAATGAACTGGCCCAAAAAGTACAATCTGCTCGGAAAGACATCCACCCTCTGCATTTCGCAAAGCATTTGTTATTTTCTAGCGAAGAAAAAATGAGGAAAACTACAATTGTTTAATAAGCCTACATATGTGACCGATTCTGTAGAGCGCATTTCTACGTCTGGTTCGTCGGGAAAATAAAATGATGTAGACTACAATAAAAGTACTGAATAAGAATAAACCCCTCGTCTAATGTAATATTCACTCTTTATTTGGCACCTATATAAGCATGTAGGTCATTGTCATCGCCTTGTTTTGTTGTTGATGCTATCTTGCTACAATCCAAATTGACTTGGGAATGTGCCCTACCGAGGCTTAACTTGCACAATATGTGGAATATATTCCTATCGTCTTTGCATTTGTCTTGGAAATCTACACAAGACGATAGGAGCACAAATGAATGTTGGATACAGCCCCTTGCTGTGGGGGAGAAATCAGTTCTCAGTTTTTTGATAAGTGGAAAAAGTTTTGATAAAGGTTTATTTTACATAAGTGAAATTCTTTTTCACATATGTGAAATAGTTAGGTTTTGGTGTTTTATTTTACTTATGTGGAAAAGAATTTCACTGATGTGACGTAGCCGTATGGGATTTGTACAATGACTTCTTCCCCCCCCATACGCATATGTCATCAAGCTTCTGACCAAACAAGTGAGTTAGATTTATCACCATTATTAATCGATTTGTATCGCTAAATTAAATATAAAAAACAAAAACGACATTTCGATTGATGGAAACACGTTTTTAAGACATGTTTCTTCAGATGAAAATAAGTTTTTATTAATGCTTGTGGACATTTAATAGTCGGCCTACTAGTTGATGTCCGACAATTAAAAAAATCTTATTGTTGGATTGTATATAGCAATAGCGCGGACCTAAGAGAGAACAACTTCGATGTCATTGGCTGGTCCCGACTTTTGTTTCTTGATCATGCGCGCCTCGGAAAATACTTTTACATTTTTATTGATTCGAAATAGCCTAGCGCGGGCCTCACAGAGAGCAGTTTAACCTTATTTGATTAGTATAAACTTGTTTAATTGCATACGTTTGACTCCACCACACATGCTCATTTTTGTTACCAAAAATATAGCAAGAAAACCAAGGCAATAGAAATTATAGGAGATTATTTAAAATTGACAGAAGCAGAACGTTGCACTGGATTCCTTTATACGTGACGTTATAATATCGATGAAATCCATAGCGCATAGACTTAGGACTGCACCCTAAGTAAAACAACAATAGGTATAGGTGAACCATTATGGATAAAACGAGATGGGAAATTTAATGTGTGTGTGTTTGGGGTTTACACAACACCCACTAGAGGCATGCGTTGAGATGGTTAAGCCTACGTCCCTGGCAAATCAGGAATTAAATTTAAAAAAGACAGCAGTTCCCGATCGGTTTTGCACTGTTTTAAGCCTTGTTCAATTATTAAAATCTTCCAAAGAAGGTTTTGGATATTTGGACTCTTTTTGTTGTCTTTTACGAACCATAACTAAGACCTTTTGACTACAGAATACTTGTGTTAAAGCTTTTGTCTTCTTTTTTTGTTTTAAAGCTGTACCAATTTAGATTGATCATAATCGATCAATCATAAATGGCAGAACAAATTTCATTTGCAAAATTGGCTGAGATTGCCTGTATGGGTTTCCTCATTTTCGGAGCTTCCGGGGACTACGCGGCCCCTAGACCCTCGCCTATTTGGCTATGATAGTCGAGCACCCCCCCCCCCCCCCTGCCCCCTTTACAAAATCCTGTATCCGCCACTTCTATCGTCTGCAAAAGATTGTGTATAACAAAATTAATAAAACGATCATGGGGGAAAATATCGATATCTTGAATATTTTACTAAGAAAATCAAGTGTAATCTCCTACCGGGTATTTTATTCACAATCGAAAATTGTTCTACAATACCTTCTGAAATGTCTATTCAGTTATAGTTTGTTATAGCGTCTTCTGTGGATAAAATCAGCTACTTCAAACGGGTTTTCTGCAAAGTTCGTTATATACCTTGAAGGTTTTGTGAATAAAAGTTCGGCTGATCGTGTAGCTAGTATTTTTTAACCGTCGGAGTATATAATATTTTGGTCCATGCGTTCCGGCCTTCTGGTTCTCTGTAAACCTTTGCATACAAAAACCGCAATACAGCATTTTCCGTGACCTTGGTGACTTGGATGTGATGACCTTCATGGCTTATTAATAATGATGATAAAATACGCGTAACCACATTTGTTGACCAAATGTGATGATTTAAAAGAACAAAATATTAGTGACGATGACAAATACAACTGAAGCTGAGCCGGAATTACTGGCCGAATCATATACAAGTTGTCCAAATTTTTCCCATCAAAGCCAAATCAATAAAAAAATTCATCCAATTCCAGATACCTCCATAACCTATATCTAGATGCGTAAGAGCAACCAATACAGAAATAGAAACAAGTGAGAAGAAAAAGTTGGGAACGGTGTCAATGACTTAATCAAGCGGATGTGGTAACTAAATGCTCAATTTACGGCAGAGTATTGAGTTCCTTGAAGGCATCTGATACTATATAGTAACATAGAGACAATGTGAGGAAATGAGGCGCAATACTGTCAATGGTTAATTAGCCTCAATTTCCGCAAGGGGAATAGTCAACTAACGTCACTAAAAAGTTTAACACGAATTACCCCTAACGGTAGACTACCAGGAGGTCTAAATGATGCTTCTTTCAAGTTTGGACGAGTTTTGGACAGATTACGCAAGGGCGAGTTAGTTGCAATCACCCATGCTAGAGGATGGTCTCTCCCAAACACCTTACATCCTTTGTTTTTTTTTTTTTAATTTACGCTTAATTTACTGTGTCTTGTCTTAGTAGCATCAATAACCCTCATAGCCACAGTTTGAGGAGAATGGAACTTTGCCTAGAGTTGTTCCAGCCTGACAGGGTTACGCTGGCAGGGTTATGGGTGGTTACGTTTAGTCCTCAGGGCTTCCTCGGATTGATATGGTCTTTACTGATCCGGATGTACAACAAACAAGATCAACGAACCAGTGTGCCGGTTGAGGACTTTTCTCTAACATTGACCAAACTTTACTGATTCTTATATCCGGTTTAGGGAGACTGGTTTCTTGAGTAAAATTAACCATGCACATCTAGAACATCCGCCAGGAAAGGAAAGTTAAGAAGTTAAAAAATCTTATTCACAGGTTGACATGCCTCAAGATAACATCAGTACACTATAGTATCAATATCTGTGTTGTGGGAAAGGCTGTTACGCTTGTCGCGACTGAACAAGATAACAACATATGAACAGTTGTTCTGGCACTGGTAACAATAAGCAAACCTTTAACAATGTGTTCTTTACATTTATCGCCTTTCTAATTGTCTGGAGATGCTTGCATGATAACTGTGTCTCTTTTTAAAACTAAAAAGTTGACTTGACATATACTTTTCGATGTATAGTAATTAAATTGTCAGTTAAACCCTATGTAAACCTATCAGCCTTATCTTATGGTTCTTTGTATTTTGATTTTTGTATATTTGTATTTGCATTCAGCATACGCAAAGTATTCTTCTGTACATAAAAATTATTCGCATCGAACGACAGGGCACAGTTCAATCGTACCAGATTCTGATTCGCTTCAGGTCAATATAGTTTCATAGTTTTTTTAGATGACATACTGACATTTTTACAAAACAATATTTGGTTCATAACAGCTACATGTCATATGCAGTTTCTTCACCACAAGTAATGACACTAACTGACTTGATGAGATTATCACTATAGTGTTTCCCTTTACCTGAACGGATTTAGGATAATCTGTTTGCATATTGAATAAGATTCTGTAACCTCTCCAGACCTAAACTTAAAGATATTCTGTAGTTATTCAGGTAGGCGGTAGACAACTAAAGTAGATTGATAAGGCAATGATATAGACCTCCAGCTGTTTTACAGACAGTGACCGATGGACACTCTTGAAAATTCACGCTGGAGTGCTACAAGGATAGCAACTGACACCCTCACTTTTCCTTCACTATTTTCGTTAAACAGAGACAGATTGTCTCGGTCATTGGCTCTCCAAAAGGACCAGTGAATTATCTATAGACAGCTCAAGGTTTTGTTACACGGTAGTTAATTCCTGGGTCCTTGTCGAGCTGTAGATTTTGCCGACAAACTGTCTGGGTGGGAGTGTTCTTTCGACACACTAAGCAGGATTATTGCCCTTCCTTAACACATATGTTCAATAAAACTCTTCCCTGTTACAACGCTTCAAAGCATTTTTTCAAAGTTTTATTGTATACCGTTACAAGTTCCTCCCGTTTTTTTTGTGCTTGTGTTTGACAACTTTGACTTGTGAAATAGAAATTATAACAATTTAAAACATTTCCGCATTTCTTTAATCGGGTAGCCATCCATATAATAATAATAATACTACTACTACTAATAATAATAATAATAATAATAATAATAATAATAATAATAATAATAATAATAATGATGATAAGTATAAAAATAATAATTGATTGCAATCAAGTCGTTAAATCAAATAAACAATAAACCGTTAACAAAAACAAATACATAATATCGTAAGTGTTCCCTTTGTTTGCATATCTTACTGGTTTTACTGTTCTTTCTTTTCTATTTTTTTCTCTTTTTATTGTTTTCCTGGACGGTAGGCCTATGTTTATTCGATAAAATCAGTTACTTAACAATGCTTTTAAAGCTTTCCGAAGGAGAATGTTTTGAAGAGGCCATTCGTTTGTAATTGTCAGGTCATTCATAATTTAACTCGGCCTTTTCTCAGTCTAAGTGAGTAGCTCTCTCGAAATGCCAAACCAGACAATTAAAACGGAGACATAATTACAGGAGAATTATGTCACTGTTTCTCTTGAAGTTACGAGAAAGCAATCTGTTGTTTACTACAACTTGATGGGGCAGAAATTGGTGCTTCCGTCAGCCTTCGTCTATAATTAGCGGAGAGTCAATGGAGCAAATAGTAAAGGTAATTTAGAGAATTCGCGAAAGTTTGATGCTTTACGACTAGCCGAACAGTCTCAGAGGGCGTGACCTAAACGTCAGGAATACGTCGCGAAAATAATACACAGCTATTGAAGCAGTAACAGAGACTTTGTCGCGTTTAAGTGTTAAAAAATGTGTTTTGAACGGCTACAAAGAGAAGCTTTTACTCAACTGGAGTGCAATTTCAGCTTATCTAACAGCTATTAGACCTAAATTAGTTACCGGGAGAATTGCTTTTATCTCGGATGGCTTATACGAAAAGAGCAATCCCACCCCATATCTATTTGTACCGGTATGCCTGTTTTAACAGATCCTTTAGGAGAAACTATATAAAAAAATGTCAACTTTAGTCTGCTGTTTTCAACAATAAATAAGTCTTTAAAAAAAACTTTGAAAGTTTCAAAGAAAGGTTTCACACCAAATGTATAGGTGAGTGAATAAAACTGTCCATTTGTTAAAAAAAATTAAAAATAAAAAATAAAAATAATTTTCTTTTAACATATGCCTGCTGATCGTCTTAAAATGTTGCGTTTAAACATAGTCTGACAAAAAATAACTTATTTTTCAACAAAGCAAATTGCTTCACATGTTAGAGTTGTCCATATTAAAGTTTTTTTTTTCATTCATAGGATGACTTGTCAGTCCATGGGGAGGAAAGCTACTTTCAACGCCACTGGGCACAAATATTGACAAGACATGACAATCACAAGACGTACAAGCAAAGCTCAGAAACAGATCAGCTCCGTGCTGACCCTTAGCCCCGAGAGCACCACGGCAACAGGAACTACCTCCCTTGAACAGCGTTAAACTCCAATCGATCAGTCTATTGCCTGCTAGCATTATGGTAATTGGCAGTGAATTATTTAACAAAGGCACCATTGATATATGTGAAGAAATCATTCGTTTATATAACTTCCTCAATATTATAAATACGGGGTTTTACAGGGCCTTGTGAGCTTCTTGTTGGCATCACAAATAGGGTTTTCACAGTGGAAACAATTTAGTACTTTTTCTTACTGCATGTCACATAGACAAGTAGAAAAAAATTGAAAGGACATACTCATTTAGGCGAAATACCTCTATGGCAAACATACAATTCTTACAATAACGGTTTTCTTAATGTTAGTTGACAAACTCATGGGTTCATTTTTATTCGCTGATATACTATTCGTTTGGGGCAAGGCTAACTTGAACATATTGAACCCAGCAATAGGTTCAACTATGAACCGAACCCCAAACAAATGCTATTAAGAATAGAAATGAACGCATGCATGATTCTGTCAACTAACGATTATTGCTGTTTTGCGTTACAATTGTATAAAGAGGAGAGTTTCGCCTTAACCAGTAGGTCCTTTGGAGTTTTTCCTTATGTTACTTTTAACAACTAGATATTAAGATCTATGTAATATGTTATATACCTCAGAGTTTGTATAGCACACATGATTATTGATCAAAGTTGATTAATCATCCCTCTGTAACTTGGATTATTTTTGGAAATATATATTTTTAATAAATGAAGACAGAAGAAAACTTGTTGGAAATATATATATACATGTATATGGTCATTTTTCAGTTACCGCGGATATCGTGTGGCTCTTTGAGAGGTATATTGCAGAGTTTCCGCCAAACACCTCCTATGCAAACTATTATAACATTATAAAATATTTCCACTTTCCATATTTTCAAATGGGTTGATATAATCAAGAAGTTCTGAGAACTGTTGGATGTATAAATCTGCTAAACAAAACACCAAAAATAGATGGGTTTTTTTTTTATAGATTTTATTTATACATGTTATCGGATAATTACAATTTTTGGGGCAGAAACGGCCATTGGGGTGACATGCCCATCATACAACGCATACACGTCGCTTTGTACGTTGAACCCTTTTCTTAATACTACTTTGCATTGTCTATATACTCAGTCTCGTTGTTCAAAATGTTTGGTTCCTTTTCAAACACCTTCTTAAACGTGCCAACATGGTCGTGTTGTTATCTTCTGTATTGAGAATGCTTGGGTGCGAAAGATTCCATGATGTAGGCCGGAGTGCAAACTTTTGTTACAATGACAATTAAACTACATATGAATTTTGCAAACTACGTCCACCATCTGTAGCTGGATGCTCTTGTAAAGCAAAAACGCATCATTTCGTTTTGACACAGCGTAACACTACAGAAAAACAAGCATATGTATGTAGATAATATAAATTCACCAAAGACTTCAAAGACATACGTCCTGTGGCTGTACCGGCTTAAAATATAACTTACAAGCACCGTGTGCGGTTATGCATGGAGCGGTGTTGGGGGGGATATTGTTTGTGTTGGTCTTTTCAGGACTACCGTTTCTTTATCCAAAACAAAACAGTGTTTTTCTGTTCAAAGAGCTTATCTTGGCTGATCTATTAAATGGCCCATGTCTCAGCTGTCCAATGATTCAACCCCGAAAACAAACAATCCCATACTAAATTGACAAACTGTGAATTTGTAAAACCATTTTGTCGGGCTATTAGTCTGCTGGTCAGAGGGGAGGGCACCGGCTACTGCCAATGTAATTGAGCCGATTTACTTACATTCATTACCTATCACGATCTTTAACTTATAACTCGAGGCCATGTAGATAAGACGAGTAGATGCCAGCTTCAAAGAATTTCCCGACCTGGGCCAAGAATGCTCAAGATTCGCTTCACTGGAGCTTTTGTATGAAATGACTTTGAAAGTATCGGGGAAATTTGTAAGAAGGTATGTAAGGTATTTATTGAATGGAAATTTAAATAAGCGAGTAACAAATTACAACGGTGTCGCCGACATTTTGGAAAACAAATGTACATTCTACTAAAGAATTAAAATATATTTGGAATTCAATTAATTGCGCAAAATTTCCTCAATTTGAGCTCTTATTGAAACTGAATCTTTTGATGCGGATGAGATTAAATACTATAGTTTAATAACACGGGTGATGTTATAACTTATAAGAGTATAATGAAAAAGGGATATGGCCAAGGGTCCTGGGAATTAAACTTATATTATTTTCTTATGTAGCGTAAAGCCAATTTTACCCCAAAACCCAAATGATTTATCTATAGCACAACATACACTCCGCTTGAATACACTCATTTGCTCTTTTTGTCCCAAATTAAGGAAGAGGAAATAACAATGTGTTTACAATCACGAAGGGTCCGCGGTGGTCAGCGTATAGCACCGCTGACATGATAGAGATCCTTTGACGACCTCTACTATATGAGGGTGGCACAGGATATGACTCCGGCAATCGCAGGGGTGGTTTCAACGAGGTTTCTTCTAGGTTTTCCATCATAATTAATTAAAGCAGTCAGAAGTGGACAATTCGTCGTCATATAAGTGAAATACCCTTGAGTATGACGTTAAACCCTAATCAAACAAACAGACAACTACAAAGTCCCTCAACAACCTTTAATAAGCAATATTATTGGTTAAAAATATATTTATAGCTCATACTTTCGAACTTAAGCAGGTCAGACTTCGTCACTATACCTTTTGAGGTGAGGGGGTGGGGAGATACGTTTATCGAAGTATTACATTAACTTTATACGGCCTTATTCATTGTCATATACATGTAAATCGTTATTTCCTTCTCTCGAGATGTCTGTAGGTTAACCCTAACAACTCAAGATTAAGATCTACTTACAAACTTGTCTCTGTGGTTTATATAGAACATGAGATGATTCATAGATGTTAATAAATCAATATCCCAGTGCCAGTTTCATTACTTTTTAGAAATATATGTTGAGTTTCGTGAAAATATACTTCTTAAAATGTAAAATGGTACAGTACCGATCAAAAATGAGAGTATTAGGATAATAGAACATATTGTTAACTTTAAAAATATATACTGTGGGAATCATGAGGGTGTAAGAAAACTATTTAACATGTGGCAAAAACACACCGTGTATGTTTGCGCAAAGACCTATTGCTATCTTAGTTGTAGAATTATATACAATGGAATTCATACAATATCAACCTGCAAATGAAAATAATCCAGTAAAAAGAAGGAAAAAAAAGAAAACACTTCCAAACTTCAAGCTTTCCATCAACCAAGTCGGATTTTAGGCCAACTATGACAATGACAGAAATGCCAAGCAATCATCCAATAAACAAACACTAATCAGAAGAGAATCATAGTAAATTTTAGCGAATAAACTGAAGGTTTAATATACATATAAATTATAATGTTCTTGAGTCAGTTAATTAATCATTTGAGGAGTGAGTCTTCTAATTATCATAATTGTAATTTGCAATTTTTTAAAAATCGTTAACTTATCCTGAAAGTTTCTATAATTGAACAAAAACTCCTTTATTGTGGTTCAATTGCAGATTAGGTATTGCCCGGATGAAAATTGTGACTTTCTCGTTTGATCAATTAGTCTCCAAGCGCCTGTGTTGAATTAATTTCTGAATGTCATATAATCATGATTTGTTATTGTTCAATTGTAACTTTCCAGGGGCCCATTAAACTCAATTTGGGACCCCCGGAGAGAGATTACTGAAAGTCTACAGGGTGAGAACTATAGAAAATTTAGATTGGCTCGGGGCGTCATGGCAAGCGGTCTAGAAACTTATCGCTAAACTTTCTTGCATGTCTTTTTCCTTACTCAAATAATAGGGTGCCCGAGGGTGGACAATTATCCTATAATTGATAGACAAACATTTCGAGATGGGACAAGAATTAGCATTGTACCACCACATTGTCGACTGAAGTGATTTGATGTCAACGGCGATCACACCCCGAGGCGCCTCCGATCTCTCTTTCAAGCATTCAATGGGCGTCAATAAAATCCCAATATAACCTTTAGTCCTTTCAGGCGTCTGTTGCGAAGTGAGCCCCGGGGGGTAGGGAGCGCGTTAAGGGGTGGGAGTAAACTATCCACAGAACCTATACTTAGGGCCCATAACGCCTTCGTCTGATTGATTGTGCTCTGCATTCAGAGAGAATCACTGGGTATCCCATTGGCTCGACCCGCTTGTACTATCCCCTTTGTTGACTTTCATTCAATATCTAAGTGGAAAGCGATCGTCCGTCTTACATGTTTATTGGTGCAGCAAAAAACCATCATTGCCTTTACACAATTGGATTTTGCAAACTCAAATTTGATGACCAGAAAGATTAAATGAGCAAAGGTATATGAATAAACTGTATTCATTTGTCGCCTTATTTTGATCATATTGAAGCCCGAATAACATCTGCAACGACCATCGCAACCAATCGTATTCTCGCGAGAGTTTCTATAGTGGACGAGACTAAGACAACGCTCTTACGCCATGCCAGGCCATAGCACATTAATTTTCGGCAATAGTTGGGGCGACGTTTGCAACAACTCAGCCAATAAAAGAAGTGCAAAACAAGATGGAAGGTGTGTAGAGTCAATGTCTCGACGTATGAAGTAGAATCGATTATATTTTAGAATGCATCGCAACGACTGGTATGCAATCCGGAAATTCCCGAACTATTCCACCATTGTGAATATATTGTGTACGACTGTTAGTAAAAGGAGCATAAAAACTAGAAAACTAATTTTGTTATATTTATGGTGTATGTATATTATACTCCTTTAAACTCCAAATATTAAAAGTGTATATGTTTAAAAGACAAAAACGTCATTTAGTCCAATTTTGGTACGGCATTAAACGATTCCCTGAGCATTCTCCATCCAAATTAGCAAATGACAATGTTCGAATATAAGCAATTTTATTTCTTGGTTTACATTAGATTAGAAATTAGTTTAATCTTCTAACGGTACATAATAAATAAGAATCGTAGTCGTTTTGTTGATTCTATTCTTAAGCTTCCCAATCCTAACATGAAAAAAAATGACGGTGTTTCCGTGAAATGTGTTTTAGCGTGGAATATATCTAATTTATACGCAGCCACGATTTTTTAAAAGCATATATAAGTATAAGGTATACATGTTAATAGTTAGTGCCAAAATCTGGTAAATCTCATGTAGATAAGACTGCCAGAAATTGTTTTTTAACGAAATATTCTAGCCAGTATGTAATTATAAGTGTAGCATAACGGCAAATTGCTGACTAATCGGAGCGCACCATTTTCTCAAAATTCTGCGCTGAGTCGCCAAGTGGAAACGAATGCATGACGTAAAAAGTCCGAAGAAAAACATCTATGTAAACTAGGAAAGCTCTGCTAATTCCTTTTCAATTTATTATTTTTTCAGAATACGGCCCGGGAAGTTCTTTGCATGTCGCATCGAGTTACCTACAACTTTGAAATTTACTTCCTAATTGACAGACGTTTTCTGTTTTATTGGACGGACCGTTTTGTTGCCTGGTCTCCCGACAGTCAGTTGAAGCAATCCTCACATTGGTATAATTATGTAGAGGTTCGCTCCCATTTGTTGAAGACAGCTCTCCTGGCGGTCGGGCACCCCCAGTGTGACGATCTGTATTAAGATAGATGGTGAAGAATAATTAGACGTAACACGCTCGCTTTGACGGGAAATGTTTCGCTCTTGAAATAACATGCTTATATTGGAACCTGAGAAGGGAGATACCCGACCGCGTAGGCCTTCAATCTTTATGAAATATTTCGCTGGCAATCTGGCTTCTTTAATCGCCTAATCATAACGCGCATACGGGCTTTTGACGGCAGTTAATGGTTTATTAAAAAGTAAAAGCATTTCTGTTTATCACTTGACACGAATTTTGCGAAGAGCAATAAATTTACTGGCAACTCTGAAACCAGCGCGGCAAGCGAAATTTTATCAAGCAAGGCGTTTTCTTCATACAGATTACCCACTTATAACATATAGAAAGTTATGCACGGTCATGGTATATCATTTGTAGAAAACTTATCATTTTTTGCGCTTTTCTCATATAGATCTATCTTCATAATATTAGGCGCTGTAATCTAATTTTGGAGCTCCATAAAAAAAAAATAAAAAAAAAAAAAATAACCCAACAGAAGAACTAAATCTCAGATAAAGTAACTAGGTAAGAAATACAGATTTTATTTCGAGACGTTTTTTGACGAGTAGGTCTTGTCCTATGTTAAAAACAACATCAATAAAATATCTAGGCTTTTTTCAATGTTTCATTCGACACAATTGTATTAACTAACTTTCATAATAAATCTTACGGTTGTTACTTTAATACCAGAGACCGTTCATTCTGGTGTGATATAATGTTACAAGTGTTAGTCTGTTCTAAGCTAGGGTGAATATTCACACATTTCCTTGCAGATGGCGTTCAACAAAATTTACAAATCGTGTCTGAAGAGGAATAAATGTAAATCAGATGGTATGTCGCCCTGAGAAAGGGGCATATGGCGGGGTATGGCGCAACGGGTGCTCCCTTGGACATTGAATACCAGGTGGCGAATAGCACCTAGTAGAGTCAAGATGACGCGACCCAAGGGCAGACATGGGGCGATCTCTGTATTACCCATCTGTCCTCCAACTCAGGTACAAACTGATGATATCATGGCTTAGTAAACACAAGATAATACATGATTCCTATCTTGCGGAAATAATGAAATAAATAAACGACCGTTCATTGGGATACTTATAGTCACAACAGTTTCTGAGTACATATTCAATATTACCAGGATTAAGGTTAAAAGGGAAGTCCTGTTATAGTCGTTTGTGTTATCGAATAAAACAAGTATTATCAATTAATAGATATTAAACTAATAAAGATCTTTCCGCTAGGGGCGCTAGTGTTTAAAATCGAATTTATGACGTAGCCATATGGGGATTGCGCACAGCTTCCTTGCTTATACGCCTGCATGCATCAAGTTTCTGATTAATCAAATGCGTTCTATTTTTCATTTTTGTAAATCGACTTTTATCAAACTTATTAACGTGAAATAAAGCTAACAGGTACTTACGTAAAACCCCAAAAAACTGTTTTTTGCGAGCCCTATACATCAACGCTTTGTTCCGAACATCAATTTGTACAACTACAATTGGCTACCCAGCAAGAGCGTTTGTAGAAGCGATGAACATCATAGATGAATTTCAGAGAACCAATGTAGTCTTATATACACAGTGAATTTTGAATACCATAAATATTGCTTGAGTGAGTGTTTAAAGAGACGTGAAGTGTCGAATGGGTTATCCTTTCAACTATTCAAGAGAGCAATATTATGGTATACAAATTGAACGTTATTAGAAACGTCACGACAGATGACTTAGCTTTTATGTTGCGTGTTGAAATGACGCACGTTCGTATGTAACGTCATAATAGAAACAAATGTATTTGACGCAGAGCACTTCGAGAGGAATAACAAAAAGTGTTATTTAACGGCAGTGGAATATCTCTGTTATGCGTGAATCCTCGTATTTCATCGACATATAAATAATAAACATTATTAATATATACAATACCCATATTCCTCGTAATGCAAAGGCTTCACTTAAGTTGACTGTTTCTCATACTGCACAAAATTTGTATTAGTTTGAAGTGGTATTTTGTAAATATGAATTTATTTTAAAACGGCCTTTAAAAATATTCATTGTTCTGTAAAAACCATAGGAATTTCCGCAGAAAAAACCCCAAACCAATAGCAAAGGCACACACAAGGCGCTGTATGCATTAGTTGACATATCTACCAGCCGCTATAAATATTATTTGAGAACAATAGAAATAAGTTATAATAAATATCAAAGGTTTATTGGATAGTCTAATGTATACACAATTTAAACATACAATAGGTCAAAAATTATATAAACAAGTATATTATCATGGGATATAAATATTAACTGGGGAGATAAAGTCTGGGTGAAGAAGTATATCCTGGTGGATAATACCCGTACGTGGAGAATAAACCTGGCGGTAATATAGGAGAACCACTCATCATCGATGCCTGAATATTAAACGGAAGTCCGATGGGTCCAGCTAAAAGTGGTCGAGCGGCCATTTTGAATTTTTCTAATTCTGCTTCCTGTAGTCTTTTTGCTTTTGCACGTCTGTTCTGAAACCAGATTTTCACTTGTGTTTCTGTCAGGTTTAAAGAAGAGGAAAACTCAGCTCGCTCAGCAATGGATAAATATTGTTTCACACGAAATTTTCTTTCCAAAGCCAGAAGTTGTTGTGTTGTAAAAGGAGTCCTGGGTTTTCGATTGGATTTGTGTTTTCTTAATGCCATCGACTTCTGGGGACTCATTGGAAATTTCTGATGGGGAGAATCTTCTGTAAACAAAAAATATCAACAAATTAAAATCGACACACACATTATTTAGAAAGGGTGGTTTGGAGGGTGCTTCCCGGCGGATGGAAAGGACAACAAGGAGGCGACATATTTAAGTGTCTTTGTGGCGGTTTTTGCCTTTTGCTATTGTTCAGTCTGGTCTTTGTTTGTTGTCAGAGGCAGCGGTGTGGTTATCTTTATCCATTAAACTTGTACCCATCAAATGGGTGAAATAATCTGGAGGTGGCGATAACAAATTTATTTCATATCATTTCAGCAAATCAAAACAGATTGTATTCGTTTTGGATAATTTTGATGCAAATTATTCTAAGCATGACTGTATATTGTTTATTGTATAAATTCTTTTTACTCTGCCCAACTCTTATGCTCAAGGAAAGGCATAAATCCGGTTCAGATTGAATAATTGTAGATAGCAGACTAGCAATATGTTTAGTTGATGATTTTATATAGTCGCGCGCTCAATGACATAAATGATGCCTGGTCATATACAGAAACTCCGTTGACTCTGACCAAAGCATTTTGAAGAACATTTATTCTGTCGTGTTTTAGGGAATATTATACCAGTGTAATATATGATTTTACAGAACTTGTAAACTATTTATTATAAGAAGTCAATGTTAAATATATAAGTGAAATATATCAATGAATCAATCAATATTCAATATTGCACTGCTCATTGTAGTGATTTGGTCAACGTCAATTGAGATTTTTAAAGGTAGAGTTGTTTTTAACTGTATCAATGTTTAAAAAAAAAAAACTCTAAGCAATTTATAAAAAAAATCTGAATATCCTTCTTCCTTTCACAAACATACCCTGTCATTTGTAATGGAATTTCAATTAATCAACGTGCATTTAAATTCTTTAATAAATTTAAACCATCTTATTGTTACGAGTTCTTTCAATCTTGTGAAATAAAACAAAAATGTCCAGTTACAATATACAAATAAAATATAGCATATTTGTTCGATATATATTTCTAAAAAAAATATTTCCTCTGGCACATCAGGGATGTCAATTAATTTAAACGGATGAATCATCTCGTGCTCTAGATACACTCTTAGAGGCTAGTTTCTAAAAATAGATCATAATCTCGAGTTGTCATGAATTACCTTTTAGTTACATACATAAGTGGCTAACTTTATTTTAATTTCAAATCTTTCCTTTCGAATGCAAACTCAATATTTTCCCTCTACTTCACATATGTTTTAATAAAAAAACACACCTGAAAACAAAATTCAGTATCAACAAACATGTTCTGGAACAAATGAACTTCTGCGCAGCAACAATCAAATGTGGCTAATACAATAAAATCTATAAATTACTATAATATATATTTAAACTTATATATTACCACAAGTATGTTTTCATATATGTCCAAGGCATTCCTTAAACACTTTGGGTAAATCTTAGTTTAAAAAATTAAGATTTAACAAAATACTCGAAAAGGATAACTTAATCAGTGTGTCTGACATAAAACTTATGAAATTTAATTTCGAATTCCGTATTTAAATTTAAGCTGTGTTTCTGTTTCTGGGAACTGTGATAGTTAATAACGATTTAAGTAAAGAATAAAATTTATGTTTATTTCGCTTTAAAATATGAGCAAAAATAATAAAGAATTTGCCTTAATTTTTCTTTAAAATTACAAAAAATCCGGAATGATTTTTATTTTAACGATGTTGATAAGAAGTCAGAATTAGAGCAAAAATCACTTAGATTTAAAACACACGTTGATATTTTGAACGCTACATCACGTGTTATATGAACTGAAAAATATGATAATATCACATGCTGGACGAATACTGAATGTATACTCGTATAATGAATAAGCCAATTAAACAGGATACATGTTTGTATTGGAATATAACCATAATAATTTATATAGGTTGACAATCTATGGTGTTTGTCGAGATTTTCGTTCAAACGACCAGCAAAGCAGAACGGCATCTATTTTGTTTAGCTTTAAATAAATAATAACATTTAACGTTTCGAATTTACCATAAAACAATTCATTGAAACTAAAGGATCAGAAATCATTTATTTGTACAGTCTGGGTAAATTTTGTTAATATAAGATTTTTTCTATCATCTCTGTGTCTAAAAAGTAGTTACCTGTATAGAGCTACAACTGAGTCTAACTTCAACAATAATGATGAATTGTGATAGATACTTACGTGACATTGTCGGTATAGTATTGGGCATGAACCATGGCGGGTATCCCGTGGGGGAAATGTTAGGGTAGGGCCACCCAGGTACAGGGCTTATGTTACTCAGAGCTGGAGATTTCGAGCATACCGGAGATGTATCGCTATCAGTTCTTGACGCGGATCTTCGAGTATCAGTCTTTGTGGATTTAGCGCTGCAAGTTGAATTTAAAATACTGTCAATACTGAACGGTTTCGATGCAGGTTTACAAGACTTAAGTGACTCTTCTGATATTTTTCTACCTTCACTTTCACACCTACTACTGCTCAAACTAATATTGTCTTCTTCGTAATCGATATCACTGTCCGTATCAAAACTAGCTTCCATTTTAAATCCAGTTTCTTGAATCATTGATATGGGATTTAAGGTCTTCTTTTCATGAAATTTTGCACATTTTTCTGACTCCATTACAACAGCATTAGTGAAACGAAACAGACGAGCACGTTTCCTTAAAATTGTCACTCAGCCCCTTTTCACATACACGGTGGTCCTTTTCCGTCAAATTGATTTCCAACTCTGGAACTACCGCTTGTGTAGCTGGAAAGGGATGTCAAGACGGCAGACTTTTTGAACTGTTAAATATGAACGTGTGGCAAGTTTAAGTCATTCAGCGCCAAATTCTCCAAACTCGCTTCAAATAGGTCTCGAGTCCCACTGCCTGGCAGCTGTAATGCTCAGTAATGTTATTTACCAGACGACATTCGGCTAAGAGGACCTCTACACGTGAGCGCGTGCGAAACGGAAGTGACGTACCACACCGCTGACTGGATAATCGACCTTCCATGCTTGATTAAAAACACACTGCTGGATACTTTCCCATTAAAATCTGTGAATTTCCTTAATACCACCCCTGATGTTTGCTCCGAGCGGATTTTCTTTCTTAATCAACATCCCATTATTACTGAAAGATATCACTTTTAAAATAGGACAATACTCCGATCATTGTTGTGACAAAAGGGTTTGTTTGAAATTGCTCAACATTATTGAAAATTGTTATGTCACGCAAAGAAGGGTGATTTAAATCGACTTTGATAGAAAACTGCTAAGGACTATCATACTGTTCATTTTTAAATTTGGCAGTTAAATTTACAAAATCTAAAACACGTTAAAATATAAGCCAGCCTTTTAATTCAAAGATAGATTGAGGCGATAACGTAATAACGCTACTGAAAGGTGTGTTATATAAATATAGTTAGATTTTACTTTTTGATTGAAAAGATATGTTCATATTTTTTTCGCTTTGCAACCTTTAATATCATTTATATTAAAAGCGCATTGTCTGATTTTTAAAATTAAATTATTTCTTTGAATTGAAAAATAATTCCAGGAACAATAGTTGATCAAGCACATATTCAAACCACCAAGGATACATCAAATTAAAAAAGACAAAAGTTGAAAGCTGGTCTCAAAATACTGAAGAACTCCAGTAGCACAACCAACCAATAAGAAAAGAATTAGAATCTGAGGAAGCCGATTAAAATGTTAAGCAACATGAGTGGCTCATGAAAACACTCGAAATCCTTCTTGAAGGCAAGTGCGTGAAACGTTGTATGGGAATGTCCGTCTGTTGAATCAGAGAGATTTCTTTTCATAACTTCCACTCGACTTGTGGTCAAAACATTGTCCAGGGGTTTAAAGTCAAGTGTACAGCTAATCTCCCTGTAATGGATAGACGATGGGTGGTTGGCGCCCTCCGGGCGGTAGCCTCAGGCCTCTGACCATTCAGACTGCCCTTTTCACGCCTTGTTCCGAAATAGTCAATGAAGCGAATTCAGAAAAAAATGGCCTAGTTGGGCCAGCCTGCTGTCCGTAAGAAGAGTTTATGTTATGTAATAATGTCAAAATCTGCTTGCCTTTATATCGGTAAAGTTTTAATTTTTGAAACGTTTAAATCAGGTAAAAAGACACCATCTATGTCTTCAACCCTATATTTCTAAAAAAAATTACAATCCCACTATCACAGGGAGGTCTATTAATTTAAAGTAAAGAATCATCTCATGTTCTTGATAACCTCCGAGAGAAAGTTTCTAAATACATCTTTAACTCGAGTTGTTGTGGTAACCTATGGGAATTTAAAAGGAAGGTATTTACCATAAAAATGGTATGTTTAATATTTGATAAAAATGTAGCAAACTAAATATTCGGTATGGGTTGAAAAATATGTATACTTGCAAAATGGTATTTCAGAGAAGTAGCAAATAACAACACAGTTAGATTTTCGTTATCTTGTCTAAATGTACAAAACGGTCGATCTAGTGTTGCTTTACTACCTGCATTGAATTCCTTAATTCGGCTGGACAGTGATCATACAAATATCTGTCTCCGTCATGTTATAGATACCAACTCCCAGTCAATAAATCTCTCAATTGCCGTACATGGGGATGCATACAGAAGGAAACATTAGAATCATTACGTTGTTTTAAACCAATTTTGTTTTTGTCGTCTTTGCATTAACTGCATTTGTAGTAGAACGAATGCCATAGATAAATCGGTTACAAAGTTTAAATTAATTCATACTCGCTTATTTAAATTAGGGTAAGGCTTTTTTTTAATGTAAAGCACTTTGAATTTGAATTCGTTCTCGATGCAGAAGGGTTAACAAGTGACAATGGTTTTATTAAATGGCTTCACTATAAATAATTTAAAATTTCTTTGACAAAAAGAAAAATTGAGTCGTTCAATCCTGAACCACTTTTTCACC
Source organism: Mopalia muscosa (assembly GCA_031763545.1). Classification (NCBI taxonomy): domain Eukaryota; kingdom Metazoa; phylum Mollusca; class Polyplacophora; order Chitonida; family Mopaliidae; genus Mopalia; species Mopalia muscosa. The sequence goes on from JARFOD010129526.1 coordinate 44,781, forward strand.
TCAACGCCCCGTTTCAATACAATTTATTTGCAGTGGACCTAAGAGCTGGGTGTGAAGAAAACATTTATAGATTAATTGGGATACTTTATGTCGGCAAAGATCATAAGTATGTGATCAATTACTTATATCCCCCAAGGGCAGAACTATGAGTAGTATACCAAAAGCATGGGGCTAATCTCTGTCTATAGGTGTTAGAGCAACTGTGTCTTGAAATCAAGGAATACTCCAATAAAGAAAACTCGAACAAACGAGCAGCCATGGGCGTCATTTGGTTACATGTTAATGGGTGTAAGTTCAATGAAGAAAACACCAAGAAATGAAGAGTGCTTGTATTCTATTATCTTTTGTAGACTTATTATGACTATGACGCAACAGTATGAGAGGTAGGCGGGATCGCCCGCAAAGAAAACACTTATGTCTATTTTGAAAACTAATTTTTCGACGCGTTTCTTTTTGTACTTACGAGGTGAGTAACAATAATTCCACAAAGACCACGTACAACAATTGGGATATAAGTGCGTCACCAGGCCAATGTTTATTGACAAAAAATGCATTACACAAAAAGAAATGTTCCTTGCCTACAACTTGACAGCAAACATTGTGCATAATAATAAAACTTCGCGGATTTTCGATTTATTGAAAGATGGTTGTCTATTTATGGAACAGGGGGTTGAAAATTGAATAAGCTCTTTACATCTCTAACGGTTTATCCACGAAAAAGGTTTCCAGATAACAAAAGTGATGTATAAAATGTGGCTACATCCCTATACGACAACGTATACATATATGCTTCATAAAGCTATGTTTTGTATTACATGTTTTGTTTTATATATTTTAAAGCATTGTAGGTATCACATCATTTGGTATAGAATGTCTAATCTGGCCGGAACCATTAAATAAACAAGCACGTGATTAATTGGGTGTTTATTTATTTTATTTATGTATTTGTCATATTTAAAATCAGCAAGAGCTGTCAATGCCTCGGTTATGTTCTCCTCAGTTCTGCTGCTATAAAACAATCAATAAAATACATTTTAGTTGTGTTATCACCACGACATTTTAAGAGTTTGACAAAGACAATATATGCCCAATGGACTATATTTCGCCAAAATTATATATATCTTTAGGACAATTTAGGTACAATTTCGGAAAGACTTTCAATAAGGAAAAATTCCCCAATGAATGTAAAAACACAATCTGCATATTTATCGGATTGGGAAAATTGTGTGTTCGTATATTTTTTAAAATTATTTTAGAGAATTTTGCTCACATTTATTATAAATAGACGAACAGAGCAAAGTATTGGAATAATTTAGCCGTATATATAATTACGCAAAGAGTGGAGAGCTTAAACAAATGATCTTGTGCATATATGTTTATTTTTTATCTCATACTCCAGGTTATCACTAATGTGACATAAAAGTGTGACACAACAGTGTGACACAACGGTGTGAGTGATAGGCAAGACTATAGTCAAATAAAACCATTTTTTAAAAAAGTAAATATATTTTTAAAGGCTTTTTTTGTTACATACATACATACAAGGTTAGTAAAAGGGACTGATTCAAAATAAGCGCATTTGAATAATCACAATTGATGTATGACGTCGATAGGGGCTCGAGTAAGGGGAGATTTTTAATACTCACACCTGTGATAGAAAACGCATACATACAAACAATCAACTCACCTTTACCAGATTGGCATCTGCACAATTTGTGAAAAATAATTTTAAATGACAATAAAATGATGACATATTAATGAGTTCCAGCCCATGGGACCGTCTCTATAAAGCCAGTTATAACTTATTTAAGAAATTGTCATTTGGATATTTTGAGAAGAAAACTTTCTTGATGGTGGTTGGATGGGAAATACTTAAATTGAAGCAAATACCATATATGTACCAAGTAATTTTTTATACTAAGCTTTATTAAGCGAAAAGAATAAAGAGTAACATCACTAAAAACATTTATCTTGGTCACTGCGAGATTCTCACTATAAATGATTTAACAAAAATAAAAAAAATTGAGCCAGAATGAACAATGGAGAATTTTTAAGCGATACAATTTTGAACGTCTATGCATGCGTCAATATAATCGCCAACGTCTGAATTTGACAAGCTGTCATGAAATTCAATGAGAATTCAATATACTGAGAACCATCATCAGAAAGTTTTTTTTATCGTTTGCATTTTTCCCGATTGAGCAAACAACTCGATTCGAGGAACCGAGAAATTTCTGCAGGCTTCGTCGATTGGAGACGGGATCTCTTTGCCAATTTTTAATGGGCACATTAATTGTCTGTTGACAGAGTTGGTGATAACACGGTAGGTTTAAATATGACTGACCCTGAAGACGTGGTGAATAAGGCTGTCAAGCTATCCAAAACTACTCATAATTCCCATGTGCCGAGATAGTGGCCATTGCTCAGCCGAGAAGAGTATCTTATCAGCCGATCTGATTGGTTGAGCGGGGCTTGGCGGGAATTAATTCACAGGCCTCGACTGGAAAGGGTTCTGACCGGAAATGAGGGACATCGTATCGGAAAATTATTTTAGATATGGCGAGAAAAATTATTTACCTTAAAACCTTTTGATGGGAAATTGAAACGTTTATCTGTCTTGTTGCCATTTTTCTTAGAGGCTTTCATTCATATTGCGAAATTAAATCGCCTATTCCAAAAGTCTTCTCGCAAATGGAAATCCACGCTTGAATGTTCACTTATGAATAGAGTGATAAAAATTCCTCATGCTGACTTAAATGATAGGAAATTGATTGATTATGATACTGATAGGTTCGGCCTCATCAAATCCAACCTAACGAGGGGATTACAACTTGGTTATAGCCAACAATTCCTCGCTCCACTACCGTGCTAGTTACAATACCGATTGAAGAAAAACCATACGAATATGAGAGCTCCATTACTACATTACCATATAGCATAATCCTTAGATGAAGCGTGAATCTACATATATGTATTTTCAAAAAACAAAATTATTTAATTATTTTCGGTTGCTTTGGTAGGACTGTTACGCAATACTTAAGATTATTTCACTCATATATAACTGCATATCAGCGCAACGAACGAAGGTAGCCGCCCTAGAACAGCAGCGGTGACAATGGTGATTTTAAACACAAAGAGAGGGGACTAAATCATTTTACTAAGATAGAACTCGGAATTTTAAATGAAATACACCGCAACACAAAATCAGTTCCTTGTTGCCCCCTAGCTTAGCGGGTACAAGGGCAACTTCTCACAAAAACCGTATCTTGAGGCATGGACAAAACAAATTTTATCAAAAACTTTCAAGACTTCTGAAATCTCTTGAATGCCAGTCGTACTCTTATTCTAGTCGAGACAAACGTTGTAGTGTAAAAGTGTTATGTTATAACCAAAGTTTAATATGTATTGTAAATTTGAAATATATTGCTAGGAAATGTGAAACAACGCCACTGAACCTTATGTCATTCAAAAACAATTTGACAGTTGATTTGTGATTCTCGTTTCCTTTAGGGAGGCCTACTCAATTTCTAGACGACAGAAAATAGCATATTGCTTTATTTTAGTAGAATTTTTCTCCCGTCCAATTTCTGGTCAGTAACGAGAAGAGACGTGTATCTGGCGGACAGGACGGTTGTAATGGCAAATAATTTCCCATCACAGCAAGTTATCAAATGAAGAAATTCGCAATTGCTCTGCGCTTTTTCTGCGTAGCTTGTTGAAATTAAACTCCACAAGGAACGACACGGGACCATCCTCATAAATAGTTAAGGGTTTTCATAGTGGATTTAGGAAATAAGTATATGGACCCACCCTGCGCCCGCTTTTCAGGCAAGCTTTTCTCTTCGTCCAAGTCATAAAAATCAAATTACTCCGCGACGGGGAGACCAAAGCGAGGCTAGAATCCCGGTCGCTTAATCACGAGTTGTATCCATTTCAGGGCTAGACTAAAATCAAACCCTGATTGCTCACGTAATTTACCCCTCAATTGAAAACCTCCAACTAATATGTTTCCTCAGAGTGACGTTGAGTTTAGCAACAGGAGGCCGTTTTAGATCCAAGACGTCCAACGATAGATGAAATAATTTCGGAGCACGCGAAACACATGGCTTTCTCTGTAATAACACTTATTACAGCATGTAGAGAGGTTTTAATACGCTATCGTCTTATAAAGGAGTTATTATCGTTTGATGTGTATTGAATACTACTTTACACGCAGTGCAAAATTAAATCTTTTTTCCCGTTAATATGTAGGGAAATTATTTTTCAAAAGCGCGTACAGAGAACCACAGATTGGCTGCTATTTTTTTGTACCTTTTAACTATAACTAGTGGAGAACTTGGTGTGATGAATAATTAGACTTCAAAGAAGCGCCTAAACGATGACTGTGGGTAGCAGAGAATTGACAAGAATATAATATATCGCTGTGTTATTTAACGCGATTCGTAAGCAAAACTAGACATCGAAATCCACCCTTAAGTTCTCCCCACGCTACATTATGAATAAGTTTAGTAATCTTATCTCTAATTAACTTTCAGTTTTTTAATGACTTACAGAAACTTGCAAAAACAAAAATCTGACTAAAAAATGATACGTGGAAAGAGATCCACCGGGAAGGTATTTGTTTATTTTGTTCTTATTTAATAAATAACATCAAAACGATTCTCAAAGCACCAAAGAGTTAATGTATGACAAAACAAATATAAATATAAATATAAATACATATATACATATAGTTTTAGTTTTTTATCAACTCTCTTTATAATGATACAATTTTGCTAGAAAAATTATACTTTTTTTAAATAACTTCGCTTTTTTAAGATGATCGCGCAACTAGTTTTTTTTTATCCTGGTTTCGACAGTCACGTGATACTGACAGGTGTCTTGACTTGAAGGGAGTCGGAGACCGAATAATCAATCAAAGAATGTCTTTCTAACGAATTATTCAAGCGAAAACAATAGTGGACAATTACTTTTAAGGAAATGTGTTTGACCATAAATTAAAGAAAGGAAGAGACTGGGACCATATTTAAAATGGCACCTCTGATCGAATTATTTGCTTTATTGACTTCATTTACACCGATTCGAATATGGACCTGGGCATAAAATTTATTTATTGTCTTCCAATTTATTCATGAAAACAGTGTTATTGAGAACTGTGCGCGTCACATGAGTTGCCATGCCACTCCCAATTGCACGCCGTGAACTCGAACATAACTGGCAACAACTGTCGTATAATAAGCATTTTTATTAACTGGAATATTCCGCGATTTGCTTTATGTGTATTATCTTGTGTTCAATAGTAACTCTACTGAATAATCAATATATCTATTAAACTTAAATTGATAGTTAATACAAGATCGATGTTAACATATAAAGCATAAAGAAATTGTATTGATGTCAATTTGCAGTCATTTTCAAAAGCATACAATCTACCACTGATTTGAGTAGCGTGGGTCTTACACTATCAAAGTGTCACAAACATTTCAATGTATGGGTAATTCTGGCAGTTGTTAAATTTCCAGGTTGTTAAGACTTGAGTTTAAATTAAATTGTGTTTTGCAGTTTGAGTACCAGATACTCTCGAACTGCCTGCTTTAGTTTTGTAAGAAAATGATTACATCCGAAAATGAATTTAGTATTTGCCGTCTAAATGTCCATCCGTAATATACATTTAGTTTAAACTAGCATAAGGTTAGATTTTTTTTTTTTTAGGGAAAATCCCCCCGCCCCCCTATAGCACGTAATGCCGGTCAATTGACTAAGTGATACATTCAAAACAACTGTATCTCAGTACGACTCCGTTTAAAGTAATAGTTTGTCATCTGTAAGATTTCCCAATTACCCGATAGATAAAGGAAGACAAAAGGACCAAACGGTAAGAAATACAATTGAGTTGCAGCATAGCAAGTCTATAGACATATTTTGTTGATATAGTTTTTGTCATCAAATCTGGTGTTCGCCAATGACTAGTTTTCCGACCGCTGTTATTCTCTTTTCAATTCACAATCGAAAAATATGAACATTGGGATAATGGTTTACTGTGATCAAATTGTATACCAACAGGACTTTAGCGTCAACAAATTTTCCACAATCGGATTAAACAGCTGTGCGGCGTCGATAGGGCATGCATGCAACTCTTACAGAGAGTCTCTCTCGCCCCAGAAGCTGGGCAGTATTTAAATCACTATAATTTAATTCTTAACACTATGTTGATCATACGTCCGTCACATGCACTAATAAAATACTACTTTCGCTAATCTATCTCAGTCATGTAAGTTACATCTACTGATTACTAGTAACAGTCTTGTACACTTTGGTTCGATTCTAAGACAGATTAAAAATATTATCGAAATCGGGGGCTGAATTCTGAAGATACTGAAGATAATTATCTGATTAAAATTTTGAAGGGGGATAACATTATAACGACTAAGTGTAACATAAGGTGTGTTGAGGTTAAAACCTTGATCGCAGTTGTTATCATGGTGTATATTTTGGCGATATAAGTATGAGTTGATTTGGAAGTGATCAAATAACAAATACATATTATCAATACCCCCTCGATTGCGAGTTAATATATTTCTAAAAGCCGTAATAGAATCAGCCGCAGTTTCAAATAGATACAAATTTGTGTATAACAGTTGAGTACACCTAGGCTTCATTCGGACCAATATGAGGTGTCATGTTGTAGGTCTTTGTCTATAGTGCCTATTGAAGTATCAATATAGTTGCCCATTATAAAAATATAAAGTGGCGCCGTAAGATACTTAAGTATTGTGAAAATAAGAAAGAATTCGGGTAAGTTAGTCACAGGAAAACCTCAAACGAATTGTGAAAGAATCGAGGATTGTCTTTCGTTCAGATCAGTCACACGTCTAAGGGAGAGGACATATTTGAACACTGAGGCCCAACCTTTTCTTTTCACAGCCCGGAACGCAACCTTTGTCCTACGGCGACATCGTGGCAATTACAGGCGACAAATTGACAAAACATAGGCTGTGCGAGTTTCACGGCCGACTGCGCACTAATACAGGACTGGAGATAAGCAGAAGGATCTATGACGAGATATCGACGACCCTCTTCAATGTATACCAAAGAAAGTACTCTTCATGAGTAATGCTCTTCAGCTTTCTTTTTCACATCATTCAAACTCAATGAAAGAAAAAGAAGTGATAGCAGACGACAGTTCACGCGCTTCAAGCAGAAGTCCGTCTGGTGCGATAGTATTCTCTAGTGAGTCACACAAAGAAAAGAATGGAAGCGACTAGTGTTATATCGAAGCATCACTTGACTTTTCCATAAAAGGTGATCGTAAAGAACAAATGCTTCAATTGCTCTCTGGAATTCGACAAGTTTTGAACAACTTAGCACTTATGGTACGGTTTAAATATCCATGACCACAATTAATGACCATGGACCGATATAAGTTATACACACACATATTTATGATTCCCACATGGAGACCGTGGATTATTTATAGTGACTGGTTTGCCGAAGACATAAAGGCATATCAATCGGAGATCCATCGCCATTGTACAAGTTTAAAGAAAACGGATAAGTAATATAATAATTATACTTAATGTGGATCAAGATATAATTAAGACTATAAATTTGACATTATTTGGGCCATGTATGGATACAAAGGTTAAAAATAGAACATGTGTATTGTTGTTGTATGGAATACCTCTACATTCATTGATTAAAATAGATCCTCTCCCATATATTGTAGTGTTATTTCTTTGCTCTGTTCTGACCATCGCTGACGAAATGTATCTTTTTTTATCCCACTGAAACGTTTTTTTTCCTTCTCTGGGTTTGGTTAAATTTTAACAAAGGCGACCAAGAGTTGTCTCTTTACCTTTTATTTGCAGATTATAAAAACAATTCGTCCGTACTAACCATGGATAGCTATGCCGCATACATATAGAAAAGTGATAACCACGCACATATAAAAAATATATATATTTCGCATCATCTCATACAAAGATTTTATGAATACTTCAGACAAACAGTGATTATCTTAGACTTGAAACCGGATAGAGGGATTTACATTGTTACTATAGCTATTAAAAGGCGTCAGTATAATTACTAGACAGGATGGACGGATAATGAAGTTACGAAACTACGGCTGGAGTGGATCTTCTGATGAGACGATACACGTTTTATCAGCCCACTTTGATGCTGATGTAATATAGAACACTTTAAGATCCCCCGGATCACCTTTTAATTACAGTATCTGCCTTAGCCGAGGTCTGGACAAATTTTGCCTAATTGGAAAGCGCGTACAGTCACAACAGACGTTAAGTAGGCTTTTCTGGTAACGATTTTCTCATCTCGTAGCTCGGCTAAACGACAGAGCTTGGGAAAACTTTATAAACACGAGCTATCTGGTTACTACACCTCTTCACTCCGGGAAGTGATCTGTTTTTCGTAAGCTAATTTACTCGGTAAATTATCACGCAGTATATACATTGTGCTGAATTGAGCAGACTCGCCAAGTGGAACTACCCTTAAAAATCCGTACAAAAACTCACTAATCCACATATACCGTAATTGCTTTAAGATATACATTAGTTAAAGAGATGGGTTTTATATACAACATGTGCTATAAAACAATGTCTTTGCATTTCCATTAATATTTGACCGAATGATTTTATGAAAATATTTCGCATTATACGACGTCGTTGTATATTACAACCCTCATTTTCGGACCATAATATTGATCAGAATCTATTAGAAGTTGAAACGTTGGCAAGGCAAAACGTTCACCCAAAGTAGCACGACATCACTTTCGCATTTACGTCATTGACGATCTGCACAAAAATAGTCATTTAAAACTAGCTTAATTGTGTCCGAGTAAATTAATATAGATTCTGAAGGGTCTACTTATAATCTTGTCAAACATGTTTGGAAATATGTATTGTGGCTAAGCTATTAGTGGCTATTATTTTAACAAAGATGGTTTTAACATGTTTATCATTAAACGCTGTGAATAATTGCAGGATGCAGCAACATCCATGTTAACCTATTAAATATCGTCATCGCCACAAGGAACCAGTGGTACAACTAGCAGATTTTAAAGTGTCCCAAATTTTAGAGTTTTTCTTGCTCTCATAAAGAAATGAAATTCTACTTTCTTCGACAGATGGACATGTTTTGAAAGTGTTGAAGTATCAAACAATTTATCTCTACTCGAGTTCATGGCGTGTTTTGGCCTCTGTTAAAGACATACCAAGAACTAACAATTCCTGTTTGTTGGAAGCTATCCACTTCAATTAGGAGAATAGGGATTTAACAAGCTGCAGACTGCTCTCTTTAGAAACGCGGACTAAATTGAAGACTGGAACTTTTAAAACCGTTTTATCCACTTCACTGCTTTCAACACAGTATTATCAAATGCATATGGGTTGATTTTTTTAAATCTGGGTGACAATAGACAAATCAATCAGGTTGAAATGTAAATTCAATAGAAACAGACCCGGAGCAAAAACTGCGCATTCACGTACACCAACAAATATTTTAAATAGCCCTAGCACCTATTATTTTAACTTTCACACTGGGGAGCTAATTTTACTTCTCGTGATTATAAAATACAATCTTACATTTGTCCATTTTATACATGCAAAATATGTTTGAAGGAAAAGAAATGTTTCAATTATGTAGTTGTCCATATTCTAGTATACTTTTATGTTTATATTGTATAATACATATATCGTATGGTACAAAAGAATAATAACAAAAATAAGAACAGTAGGATTTGATATTCATTTAAACGACTTTACACTTTATTATTTGCACATGTTGTTGTGTGAATATGTTTGCACGTTTCAATACTATAGTCGAGCAACTGTTAACACGAAATATGTATACTGTACAGCGACATCTAAGTACAGTGTGATTCAGACAAACAAGATGTGAATACGTATCTTATAAACTATACAGTACAAAGAGATACGATGTACAGCGTTGTGCATGAAAACTTCAGAAATAAGGCCTGTTGCTGAATAACATATAACGTTGAATCTGGGATATATAATATATATATACTGGTAAGGCCAGTCATTTTTTTATATCTATTTTAAGATGAAGTGTCGAACCATGGTATCGCTCTGCTATTTCTAAAGGTTAGGAAGCGTCAATTAGCATAGCTACAGACAAACATCCTAATTGTTTAAATTATTTTTGAATTTAAAGTCCTTAAAATACGGTTTACATTTCTTCTAGTCTGACACTTCCACACGCTTAATCTGAAATCGGCATGGGGTTGGATTTTGTAGATTATTTTGACGACAATGTGCTGAGACAAAACAACTTTCCCACCACCAAGCATCTCTCTGTTTCCTAATCATGGCGTCACCATTCTTAGATTCCCCGAAGGAGAGTAACAGACAGGACAGTCAGGCGATCGGATAAGGAGACACGATATATCACATAGGCTTAACTACAGGAGACAGTCTATGTTTTATTGAGTGCTGCCGGTCTTGTTCTGTGGTTAGGTATTTTGGTCAAACCGATAAGTGGTCTGGTAATGAGTGGACGCCGTTGAATGATCTTCTCGCGGACACGCCTGCTGCTGGACGCAGACAAGGTGTCTCGCCATTATATTACACTGAAGACTCTGAACACGTGCATCAGTCGTCAACTAGTGATAAAAACGCTGTTAATTAATTAATAAGCTCATCAACAGAGGAAACCTGTCAAATCGTCACTTGACACTTTGGATTTTATTAAAGAGTTTATTCATACTTGGCTTTAAACAAATATAATCTCACTTAATCTGATAATTTGATTCAGTTTGTGAATGAATACTGATGAAATTGGCAGCTTTAGTCAGCTGTCAGCACAAATCAGTACTTCTTGTTTACAACTATTTAACCTTACTGAAAATGCCCATTATTATGTTAAGTCTATTTCCAGTGTAGCTCTCAAGCTTGTTTTGTTTTAATGACTTAATCATTTAGGTATTATTTTCAACAATATCGCTGACATTATTAATAAATATTTTATATATATATATATATATATGTATCGACGTCAAATGACGTCTAAATTTTGTTCAGTGGATACAATTATTTTCGATATCGCATTTGATTATTCTGATTTTCAACATCAGCGTTTTATTTTGAAAAAAAGCTTTCAGACGCTATATTATTTGTGGCTTTTTTCCCCCAATTTCAGTTAAGATTCCTTTAATATTAAATATTTATTGTTTCTTTTTTATTTTCGTGGAAGAATTTTAATTGTGTGTCGTTTAGCATTCAATACTTACTTAGGGTTTATTTAATCTACTAATGGTTGATTTTTTTTCTCACAACAAGAACAATTATAAATGGTTAAGTGAGTTTATGTTGAGCAACCCTTTTTGGGACAGAGGTAAGCGTATTGAGACAGAGCTGAAAATTATACGGATACATTAAGCAAATATTTTCGATTCTGGTTTTAAGTAAGACAATGTGGGACACTTAGCAGTGGTTTTCAAATTTAAAAAAGTCGAATACAAAAAAAAATATAAATTTTAAAAAATGGTTTAATGAAACCCGCGAGCTAAAATCAAGGCGGAGGCCAGCCAACTTTCCTTTATCTGAATTAAAAATACAAACCTTGATAATAAACGAAGTGTAATAATGTCTAATGCTGCAGATTATTTAATTATTAATAGGACAAACCATGAGACTAAAAGTGCAAAAGGGAACACTGTTTTATCCGGGTGTGTTTTTAAAACGTACAGAGGTTTCGTTTACTGGACAAGTGTCGGAATATGTAGCCTAAATATATTAGTCACACCGCCAAAGGGATGGCGATTAGTTAAAACGATTGTTCTAGATAAATTCCCATGCAGAGAAAAGTTTCGGAATAAATTTTGATCTAGATAGTTTGAGGATAGCAACATAACAGTTGCAAAGAGGATATTTATTAGTGATGTTGATTTTACACAACTATTATCACCCCGATAAGAGGGAATTATTTGAGCTTAATTCGACCAAAGTGTTGCACTTCATATGCACACCCTTTTAGATTAATGAAGGACATGTCGATGCTGTAGTTTTTATTATTTGTATTTCTGATTTCGATACTGACATGTGGTATCTATAAATCGAGTGGCTAAACGATCGGTCTTAGAGCATCCATTAGATCTAATTACACCCTGTCTATCAGTGTAAGGAGATAAGCTTATTAGATCAAGCTGTGCTGTAGCTGACCAGCCTGGGAACGTGATAATGTTGTCAAATTGGTACTAAAGGGAAATAATGAATCCGATTTAGATTACACCCAATAATGTACACTATTGTGTCGTTTGCTTTTATGGTTAAAGATTTATTAATTTTTTATTTTTTTAAAACACACAAACGCTAAAACTGAAGTGATTAATATAATATACAAGCAGATTAATTCCAAAACATTCTTGAGATTTTCGTTTTGACTCAAAATGTCAGCCTTTATCAAAATATGATGGGATTTTTGTACGCACATACATATGTACATATCTACAATTTATTTCTTAATCGGATATTTTTATGTGTGTAACATAGAACTATAATACGTCAATAGATTGACCACATTGGTCCAGAGCAAGACAAAAGATGGATGGCAGCCCTGTCAGTAACCTACATCACTATAAAAAAACCCTGATCCATTCATAACAATATATATTACCGGTATTGAAACAAAAATATATTCCGAATATAATTTTATTGTAATAGAAGCCGATTAAGGCCATGCTAATACATCCTATAGTTGGACGGCGAGGTACACCAAGTTCATTAGTCGTTATATTAATATAAAAATTAAAACATAATAAAGATATGTTTTTGAACAAAAAACGTTTTTCATAGACCGAGTTGACTATTTACCTTTTTATGTAAAATATTTAGTCAGATTTCATTATTTTGTTCATTAGAGCAGATATACTACTGGGTAGCAAACAATAAATATATTGTTAACAAAATCGTTGTTTTAGTTTGTGTTATAGTTATCCGTCTGACAAATACTATATTAGCTATATACCTCTGATTTGTTGTGATGAGACGACATGGCACCTCATAAAACATTCAACTACCGATATATTAAATTAGATGTTTTGGAATGCCTGTCTATCCGATAGCTTACTGAGGGAAATGGAAGCATAAAAGATCATTTCGGTTTCAATTTGACTGCAGTATTCAACGGAAAGTCTGATCGAATTTGACATGTTGAGGGGATGGAACTACTGGTTTTAGAAAATGTACGAGTTCTCGGGTTAACCGTGACAGGTTTCGCGGGACGTCCAGGGTAGGGAGGTCTGGAACTGGTTAGGTCTTGCTAAATTAGAAACAAAATATCTAGATTGAAAGTGGAAATTTCTCGTCAAACTATGAAGAGATGAAAGCGGCTCTTAAACGAGAGTTAAGATTTTATCAAATATTTTACACCACTTTCGGCAATCTCTCTCTTTCTGTTCGAATCCAATTTCCAAGGGCCTAAAAGCAAATTTGACCTTTAATTTATTTTATCACATTTCCAAGTCACCCACACGCTATAAAATTACCCTCCTTTTAAGAAGTCGACAACTCCGGAAGTTCTAATTTTAATATATCCCACAGGGCTGTTAATACAACGAGTAATGAATTAGTTAAAAATGCATGTAAATATAGAACAGCGAACTCGTGACATATTTTTATTTTGTTATGTTTTAAAATGAATTTTCCAAATAATAATGATATACAAAATAATTAAATTATTCCTTTTAGAATTGTTTTATCCGATCTTTGATAGAAAAATAAATCGAACAGAGTCATTATGAAAATAATGCAAGAGTTCCACTGATCAATTTCCTATAATACACAAATAGTGTAACTCATAATTACCTCTATTATTCGCCACTTTATGCTTATAATTCATTAATATCTACATAGTTATTGTTTTATGTTGTTCTGTATTGTTCCTTTGTCCAACCACCATTTCCCCATACCTCTTAGATGTACCTCACCAATAAGTCCAGGTTTCACCAATACCGCGAGCTGTGGTTATACATAGGTTGTGTAACTTTCTTGTGCTCTATATAATGAAAGCAAACCTGTCAGAAATTCACTCCTGCTGGTCTCAAATTAAAGAATACAGGCAACAATGAGAGTGACTTACGTTTTATTGATTTTGCGTAAGATTCTAGATAATTCTATATCAAATGAAACCAGTTAACTTCAAGTATTTAATATTATTTTACAGCTCGTTGGTAGCAACTTGATTCTGAAAGGATATCCTGTCCAATTATATATCCATATGTCTTGGTTCTTTAAAATCAACAGCAAAGCACTGGTTACTTTTTTTTACGGAAGTATATACAGCTTATGACTTCTATTAAAAAGGAGGCCTTGTATTATTATTTCAAGAAATATAAGAATCTGAAGTAGGCCTGATCTTTATCTTCATATGAAGCAAGTTTTATTATTTAATGTGTCTGAAGAATATTTGTCGAACATACATTTTCATTACGAGATGAAATTTGCGATTTATTTATTTGCAAAAAAGTGCTAGGCCTTGATTTCGAGAGTATATTAAACTCTTATCAAGATTAACAAAATTAACTTTACAAATAAAACACTTTCGGTAAATTCGGATGATGCTTTTTGATATAGAATTACACGTTTATGATTCTTTATTTGCCAAAGGTGCAGTTGATACGTTGCAGATTATGACCGCTAGGTGGCGATAACGCCCTGCACGCTACATCCCTCTGGGTGTATATCAGTGTTTTACACTTCACGCTTCCGGAATGATGTAGGGCAAGAGTAATGGTTATGACATCTAATACAAAAGAATATGGTTATTTTAATCAGATTCTTTGAGCCCAACGTTTGATGTTTCCTTGGTTGACACACAGAGCGAAGGACTACCAGGGGTCCGTCAGAGAAATCGGACAAGTACCTATTCATCTTGATTAAACAGCCCAACTCCCTCCGAAGCAGGCTAGTGGGTCTCCCGTCATCAAATTAGGAAAATGGTGTAGAATTCACTAGCAGAAAACACTCATTTTTTTCGCCTGATATGCGATATGGCTAAGCTAATCACCATAACCTCATTCATGTATGTATTTTCTCAGCATCGTTTTTCGTTAACGGGATTGGTTGTGTCGTCCCTGGCTCTTATGAGATGGAGGGACATGATGAGACTATCATTAAACTTTGACAAACACACGCCAAAACTTATTTGTAAATTACACCCCGAAGATTTCCATGGCGCGGAAGATCGCAGAAAAATTACACCAGTAGCTTTTTTGATATGGCCCTATGAAATTGAAATTAAAAATAGATGCGAGCTCAAGGCAGAATTTTTAGGCCTAAACATACCGCTTGGGTCGCGGAACAATTACTAAGAAGAAAATTGATGGAGAAAATATGAATGTGTCAAAGAGAGTGTGAAAAATTTATCAGGCATGTCTGATTAGACGTTAGGAAGATATCAACACTCGTACATTGCACAGCTTGATTCTATTCGGTTTTCCATCGTAAGCACAGAAAGATAAATTAAAGATAAATGAGAATAACTCTTTATTGACCTTTTGTCCGTCTCGGAATCCTCGATGTCAATTATTGATGGAATTTTGTTTAGCTAAATAACGACCGTTAACGTCGACGAAATGATTTTGCACTTATCACATTGAAAACTTATTGTCATAATGCTCCGATACAGACTCTTTGATTTTATTAGCTTTACTTTCTATTTGTTTTAAGCTAAGTCAATATAAATTCACTAAAACCAGATTCAAAACATTATTGTTTTTATTTTGTACGACATCCTTCCAACATACAATGATTTGAACGCATCTGGTCAGCAAGCGGGTAAATGTGTTTTAAATATGTGCAGAAGTAACCCAGACTAAAAGTTCACTTGCAAACAGCCTTAGATATGTGTAAAATCGAAATGGTTAAAGTTTCTTTACAATGTTTCCGAAAATATTGTGTAAGACTTCTTTAATCCCCCGTGGGACGGACCACGCCACGCCTCTATCATGAAGTCGCCTGCCTGTCCGTCTATGGGACCAGACGCACATGGCCTAAAAGCTCTGACCCCAGACATTACTATCGCCAATTAGATTAACTCTTATCTTTCAAGCAATTAGCACTTTGTCCTAATTACTTACCGCCATCGAGTGAAGATAAAACAAAACTTAAAGAGCTCTAAACAGAAACTTGTTAACCTGTCGACGCGGTATTGGTATTTTAAAACGTACATCATGCAGACAGGCGTTACGACATGAATGACGCTATGATGTTAGGTGATATAGATTGATTTTTTTGTTTGTTGGGTTCGAATTGAAAACTACTGAATCTGTTTGAAACCCATTAACTAGACAATGAGTTTATATAGTTTTTCTGTTGTTTGGTAGACTGGCACAAATTATTTAATAAATAATTACAAAGGGCCTATAGTTAAGTCATATATCAGTTTGTACAAAAACAATAACATGGAAATTAAACACGATGTGTGTTTAATGACTTTTTATTATCCATGGTTAATTTGCGTAACAAACGATTATTTGGGCAAACTTTATGCGAACGGGCCAGGTCAGTCCTATACTTAGTTCCCCTTTAAAAAGGGAATTGTGCCGACCTGATTCTGGACATAATAAAGAATGGTCCCCAATCCCCAATTGTATCAACAAATTCCGATCGCTACTTTTTTATGTACTGGTAAGGTCTGGCATAGTTCACCAAAGTCAAAGTTCCGGAACAGGACAAGATACGCATGTAAAGTTTCTATATTTCGGATAATTTTACCATCGTCAGTAATGAAGAGATAGTCAAATAGTGTTCATTTATACATTATACTTTTGTACATGTAAAACAAAACAATATGGTTTCTTATAGTGTATCTACAGGACTCTATTATTATAAAGTAAACTTGAAATAAGATAGGCCTTTGCTGGATTTTAATCTATGGTTTACTTGGGGTTTGATCTTTTTTCTTAGTTCTCTCAGCAGGAGTTTTGACCAGTGTTTAGATCTGTCCATAGTAACAGGATTGTTGACTAAATTCCCGATATGTTTGGGGAATCACCTATATTGGTCAATGCTAAACTTTAACATGTAGCTTTAACATATTGGAAACAAAATTAATTTTTTATGTATGTTGATTATCTCACTATTGATATGGGTACTATGCTCTTTAATCACATATGTTTAACATTTCTCTCCTTTTCCAACAAAGCTAGATTAATTGACAACTTGAGCAGACAAACTTATATACACGCTACTTTTGTTTTCAGCTGGGATTCTCACTTCTAATGCATTGTAATTTAGTGGCTGGGTAAAGTATTTTAAGTTTTCTTGGATCTTTAATCTGTGTTAGGATTTTCGAAAGACTTGATAATATTTATGCAGCTATAATCATGTAACGTTTATGTAGAAACCAATATTTGTTTAGAGAAAATGCAGAATTTCACCTATTCCGTTAAAGGGGGTTGGATTCGCTAATGCTTCTGAAAAGCTGTATCAGGGCCACTAGTACGTGTTATTTTGTATTCCCATATATTTACTTATTGAACACTGAATGAGCTGAAATCGGATCCGTAGTGTTTTCTTGTAAAGTTTTCACCATCTAACCTTAATATGAATTGTTACCGCTTGAGTAGGAAAGCCCATCTTATTGTACATTTAATGAGATTTAACGCGCAAAAAAGTTAAGCTTTGACCATTCATATAAAAGTACTGTTTATCCAATTAATTTGAACATGTCTGTGTTTAGGTTTTGGCGACATGTCATATGTGACCGTTATTACAAAAGACTCATTCTAGATACTCATACTGTATATATACTGAGTGTGTCGTATTACATAGGTATAGTAATGGCTAAAAACGCCCGCTCTGCAATCCATTAAAACCGCAAATTAGACCCATGTAAACATGACAATTAACACAAGCTAATGTTTGACTGCTGGGAGAGAAATCAGACAATGTTATTGGCTAGCTAATTATTTCTAAACAACTTGTCTCCTTGTATGATTTTCCAGACACCAAATGATCTTGTCTGCTCCACTACTCTCCTTAGCATCGACACATTGCCAGTGTATGGCGTAATATTATACAGCGCAACAGACAACACCCAGGCGCAAAGGGGTACCGGAAACAACTTTCTACCTATAACAGCCCCTCAACTATGCCATATTTGACGTTTTATAATTCGGAGTAAATTTAATTTAACCAAACACTTCTTTCAAATCTTAACATAACTCTTACAAATTCAAACCATGTAGAATACTGACTTACATATTTTAAAATACTGGAAACGGTGCCTTAACTGTCATCGTCTTGCCTCGACCCAAGCCCAATGTAGACCACATAGCATTTCCAAACTCCTGTCTCCAAATCAGTAAACGCAAAGATGCTATACAAGGGTAATTAGCGGTAAAGTAAATAAAATGCCCAGAGGAACAAACCGATCCGGGTCTTGTCTAGACGAAAAAGGTTGTGGTTTTTGGACACCATATTACGCAACAAGACATGGTTCAGGACAATCTTATTTGGCTCCAAAATCAGAGTCTTGGTTTCCTAAGTAAGGAAGACAATTTTGTAAACATAAAGCCAGCAAATATTATACATTATGTCGTAAGCTTACATATCAGCTATTATTTCTATTGCATAACTGTCAAGAATGAAGGAAAGCGAAAAGCGCTGACCCTGCTGGCTAGAGACGAGAGGTCGAATAAAGCTGTAGGCAAGCAAAATCACCTTTCTCTACTATTAAAAGATATATTTGCCGGAGCCATATTTTCAGAATCACCCAAACAATAAAGCACCTTTGTGGGTATAGTTTCTCGATTAAAAAGACACTAATTTAGTAAGCTTGTATCCGTGCGTCCCTTAAAGAAAGATTTGCCCAATTTACCTTCATGATAATTCGTGACCGTTGTATCGTAAACCTCTGTAGCTCAGTCGGTTAGAGCGCTGACCCTACTTGCCAGAGACCCGGGTTCGAATCCCGATGGAGGCAACAAAAATCTTTTTTCTCTACAGTCAAATTTTTTTCAGATAAGCTTCTTAAAGCGTCAGTTAGAAGACGAAAGAACGTATAAGGGGAATAATTGGTATGGATAACAACTTCCTAAATTATTGAATACTACGGTTCTTCTCTCATTCCAGAGATCATTGTACTTGAAAACAGTCTAGGAAATGAGATAGAAATAAACCAATAAGTTACAATCCATATCTTATATATAGCTTATTAAATGTTTCTGTATAAGCAATTCCAATAGCCTTTAATTTTGTCACAGCCGTTATATCTCGAGATGTCTGTATAGGTTACCCATAACACAACTCGAGATTAAGGTTTATTTAGAAACTTGTCTCTGGGAGTTATCTACAACATAAGGTGATTTTTCGATTTTAATTGATCTACATCCCTGTGCCAGTGTGAATGCTTTTAGAAATATAGATAGATGTAGATATATTTTAAATAAATGAAGAGACTAAAATTTGCTTGCCTCCACCGGGATTCGAATAAAGATATATATAGATATGGTAGGTTAAATGTATCGCGTGATCCCTATTTTTGGACTCCGGGTTATTGGCGTATATCGTTAAACGCGGATGCACTTCCGAAGTATGAATCTGGTAGCGCTTTTTGTTCGCATGTATTTGCTGTGACGTCATTTCCGGTCGAAGTAAGCAAAATTGGAGTTTTCAAGAGTCCCCTGTAGGAAAACTGCTTGTCACAATGAATATAGCCTACTTACATTTACTTTGATAAGAGTCCTCTTTGTACTTTATTGTGCGGTGACCAAATTCCCTTTTCTTATTTTAATTACAAGACTCCGAGTTGCGATTTTAATGACGTAGCATTATTTATTTTTCTCTATTTCAATGATTGATCTAAGCGTATGTTTTTACATTTGATTAATTTGAGGTCATAATACAATAACCATAAATTTAATATCCGCTGAAATGGAGCATAACGAAAAAAATATTTAAACGTCTTATAATTACTGCAGTATACTTTTATGAAAATGTGAGAAAATTGTGCCATTTGGAACAAAAGATTATGTGATTGTGACGGGAGGTGTGCAGTTGACACTTGCGATGTTCTAATGGATGCTAAACTATCGCATGGTTGCCTCCGTGCAGGATTTACAAGCCAACAAAAGCGTTGTCCTGACGAAGACGGTCTCCTGAATTTAAGACGTTCAGATCTATTCGTGTTGGAAGAATTCAACGCCGTATGTGATCAAGTTCAACCAATGCCATACACCGCTATACTTCCAACAGTGTTACGAATGATGACTTGTCACTAGTCACGATACGGCGACTAATGACACCCGTAGCGGTATTCACTGTGTTGGGGTGTCTCAAATGTGTCGTCGTTGGTTATTGTGGCCGTTCGTAAGCCTCTGTTCGAGTGATTTGATCGTACGATCAAAAGGACGGTGTACATATATTTTAGAGCGACCATAACACGACGTTAAATCGATACTGTACAGGACTCGGTACAGGAGAACAACAATGCCTATCGCCGCATTATTGGGCCAGCACCGACCCTGGTCAGGGTCGATCAACAAGACGCCCTCCGCCCTCGATTGTATAGAATTGGGTCAAATGGCTGGATTGGCATGTCTGTTTCAATTCGGTAATTCCCGCAACCGCTTTGAGACGTATTTAAACACCACATCCATGCAACGAGGCTAGTCCATGTAGAACTCTAGAGACCTCGTGGTCGACAAGATATGGAACGACAACCCTTGTGGACTAACAAAAAACCATCAAACCACGTGTCCGCGTGGTGTGCATTGCACACGTTAGGGTTGTGGGCGAGCGCACTAAGTCTGGCTTGACGTAGCTCGATATCCCTACAACTGAACACACCACAACCTCTTCAAGGGTATCTACCAGACTTCACAAGACCACAGTCGACCAGCTAGTGAGTTTGGGCGGAGTAGTAGCAAGAAGTACAATCAAGTCTCTAATTTTTAAGCTATAGATGTTACATTCATAGTTGAAATTAACAAAACTAATACATCAGGCGGAAGTATAAGAACTAAGTTGTGTGACCGGAAACATGCCGACTGAAAAATCAAAGCGAAAGTACAAAAAACGCACGAAATACGATATCATGTCTTCAGACTCTTCCGCGGACAATTCAGGGTCTGGCGTGCAAACAACAACATCCAGTCATATGCACAACTATATTGACGCCAATAGGTATGACTGCCACTTTTAGTTCTTCTAATGGAACATTACACACTGTTACGCAATTTAATCCACAAGCTACGCTCGTTACAACTTTCTTTAGCGAAATCATAAATAAGCTTAGTTCTATTGAAGCTACACTCAACAAATTAGATCAGTTAGAAGCAGTGTCTACTTCGATGAATGCTAGAATAGTTAAAGTTGAGGCGGCACTTGAGAATTCAATTGACATAAATGTTGAAATCGGACAAAGCCAAGAACACTGAGTGTAAAATTTGAGGAATTCCAATCCGAAATGGACAAAGTGAAGGCTACAGTATCGTGCTGTGACAGTGAGTTACACGTTCTCCAGTCCAGAGTAATTGACTTAGAAGCCCGATCTCGACGCTGCAACCTAATATTTGGAGGAATTGAGGAAAAGTCACAGGAAAATTGTGTTGATTTGTTGAGAACATATATTGAAAAAGCAATGGGGATGATAAAAGACTTGTTTGTTTGTTTGATAAGTGTTTAACGTAGTACTCAAGGGTATTTCAATTATATGACGACGGACAAAGATACAGAACATCACAAACAAATCTGCTTCCCGTTACCCTTTAGCTCTGATACACCAGGGCAACAGAAAGCAACCTCTTTTCTCGCCTCTTAACCCTCTAGCACCCAGTATGACAAATTTGTTTATGAGGTCCACTAAGGAAGTTATATCCTTTGAGTTGTTAGTTTTACTATTTCCCCAGAGTTATCCTGTATTTTCGAATTTTAATTTCATGATCATGATAAAAACGACCATTAACAGCGTTCTAAATCATCAAGAGTTGCGTCTGAGCGAGGGTTTGGTTAACATGGACGTTAGAAACAAATATATATATCATTACAACATGTGTATTTGGTCGTGCGGTCTGAAAACAATAAGCTACTTATTGGAGTGTGCCCTGCTGAGGCTAAACTTGCACAGCATGTGGAATATATTCCTATCGTCTTTGCGTTCTTCTTGAAAGTCTACACAAGACGATAGGAGCACAAATCAAGGTTGGATAGGTCCCTTGCTTTGGGGGAGAGATCATTTCTCAGTTTGTTCGACAAGCGGAACTCTTTTGTTCATATCTAAAATAAACGTTTATTTTATATAAGTGAAATTCTTTTCCACATATGTGAAATAGTTTTGGTGTTTTATTTACTTATGTGAAAAAGGATTTCACATATTTTGAAAAGATTTCTACATATGTAAAAGAAATTATTATTTTACTTATGTTAAATTCTTGTTTACAAAAGCGAAAATGTTTTCAACATAAGTAAAAAATAATTTTACATATGTGGAAAAGAATTGTACATAAGTAAAATAATAGCAAAAGTGCTAGAAGGGATAAAACGGCTTGCCATAAGCTGGAATATATATATATCAGACTTGTTAATAACTCTTAGAATTTGGAAACGATTGTATTTATGTGATGAATGTAAGGCTTACATTTTTGTTCGGCCACCAAGCCAAATTAAATGATACAGATGTTGCTTCCGTCCGTCACAAATGTTTAGGAGCACACTAGCTTGAAAACTAATTCAAGTTTTGCATGTAGCTTCCTCTTGTGAAGGCGACTGATGGGATAGCGGTTCACCAATTCCTTCTAAGAATGGTTGTTATTGCATAATTTTAGAATATTCATGCCTGCCTATTTTATAAACACGGTATAGAGAATAAATCCACAGATGATCTTCAAACTGGGAATTAAGCTTCCTCCAATTAAAACAACAGATTGCATTTGACCAAATTCGGCAAAACTATATGGCCGCCATTGCATCTTTTTATAATATTTATTTTTGTATATGTTGCGAACACAATAACTCTGTAAGTAATTCTTGCATTAACTTGAAATGTAGCCTCCTCCTATTTAGACAACGGATGGGATTACATGCAAGTGGTGATATACACTCTTGTCGATCTCCCCATCCTAAGGTAATTTTATCTGCGGTAAATTTACCCATAAAACATGATATTTGTTTGCACCATGTTTCTAGTTCAAACCAAAGGGTTTTTACTATGGGACACTCTATAAATAAATGTTCTATAGTCTCTATTCCATCCCACACAGAGGTCACACCTATTGTTGTCTGTTATATTAATACAAAGCAAAAATGATTTGGTTTCGAGTATTCTCGGGGGAAAAAACGGTAATTGCATTCTTGTAAATTGGTTGAAATGGTGCTTTCAAATGAGCTAGAAAACACGAAAGACCAGTTTATAATCGTATCGTTTAAAAACATTTCCCATTTATGTGTAGAAGTAATTGCGGTATTTTCGCAATTATTGTTCATGAGATCGTAAAATTGTCGACATCCTTTTCCTGACTTAAAAGTAATTTAATATAGTGGGTGATACGAGGCTGGGTAAGACATAATTATTTCTACTTGTCCTTAATCTTATCTTTCCATACAGTTGGAAAACTGTTAAGCAGTCTGTGGTAGTTCCTTTTATTTTAAACTGATACACTTTCCATCATTATCCATAATGTCACAAACTTTCTAATACCATTCTCATACCAGTTTTAATGGAAGGAAAATATTTGTTCTTCGGATTGAACCATAGTGGTTCATAAAAAATATCTTCTACTAATTTACTTTCTATGCGGTTTTGCATATAACACCAAGCATCGAAAGC
The DNA here is from genome assembly GCA_031763545.1 of Mopalia muscosa. NCBI lineage: Eukaryota > Metazoa > Mollusca > Polyplacophora > Chitonida > Mopaliidae > Mopalia > Mopalia muscosa. Next base: position 68,586 of record JARFOD010129526.1, read on the forward strand.
TTCTTGCCAAAATTTATTTTTTGTTTGTTTGATGATACATTTTGTGAAAGAAGAACCTTGTTTCAATAGTTTTTTAATGTTAGGCATATCTATAAGTGCCTGCCATTTTCTGTTTTGAGTTAAAAGTTTGCGAATACATGTTATTTTCAGGGACTGTATAAATGGAGATAAATTCACCATTCGAAGACCCCCGTGTTTGTGACTTTGTACTAAGGCTGTTCGTTTTATTCTGTCACAACCATATTGTTCCTTATGAATTTGAAAATGGCTTTATTTATCTGTTTAATCACTTCTTCAGGCGATTTCGGGAGAGATAAGAAGAGGTTAACTTTTACGTGTACTGCGGTTTCCTCGCCTTAAGGTTACGACCTGGTATGGATATCAGCCAATTCCATAAACATTGTGTCTGCCGTTGCATAATTTGGCAATATTTAAGTCTTGAGAACGAATTCACAGACTTATTCAAAACACGAATTTACGTTTCCTATGGTTAAGAAACAGTTGGGATTACATTACATCTAATTCTACAAACAAATGTGCCCATCACAAAAATCCAAATATTCACTTCAAACTTCGCTTTTTCTGTTAATTCCCTAGATGTGGTTGCACTTCACCAAGTCTCACAAACAATATGGCTGACAATGCTTATTGCGCCAATATGGTGATAAACAGCATAACTGTTACTCTTCGACCCCTTGAAGGAAAAAGTTCTGAAAATGATGTAGGTAAAGGCGATTTGGCTAAGCAGATGGTCCTGCTGTCTATACTCAGCTTGTTAATATAGAAATGTTAGAGACTCCAAAGAAGATAGCCCCGTGAGGGAGCGGGTCGGCCATGGCCCTGCAGAATACTCCCTCGGCTTCCTCAGTCGATCGTAAGAGGCGAGAAAAGAGGTTTCTTTATGTTGCACTGGTGTTCTCAGAGCTAATGGGTAACGGGAAGCAGATTTATTTGCGATGTTCTGTATTTTTGTCCGTTGTCATATAAGTGAAATACCCTCGAATACGACGGTAAACACCAATCAAACAAACAAACAAACCATGCAAAGAACATAACATTTAAGATGTATACTAAGTACTAGGTAGAGATAAAGATAGGTTTATTGTTTGGAAATTTGTAAACGAAAAAATGGGTACATTAGTCTGATAGTCTGATTGTGTTGGGTAATTGCGTATTAGTAAGGTTCAATATGGAAAGAAAAGAATAAAAACCTCTTATATATTGTTCAAACAAATGAGAATTGTCATGACGTCAATTACTTTGAAGATATTTGCTACTTCGACTTGTCATCCGGGCGACAATGGATCCAGTTTTAATATATCGACAGAGACAACTATAGATGTTGTTATTAACAATTAACATTTTGAGGTCATTTCTTCAGCGCAATTCTATGATGAGACGCAGTCAATTCCACGATTAAACGACGTTCCGTAATTAAACGCAAAAAGTTCCAGGATAAAGCGCAATTCCACGATTTGGCGCAAAAAAATTCCACGATTCAGCGACGTTAAATGGTTAAGCGGAAATATTTCCATAATTAGGTGCATTCCAAGAATAGGCGCATTTCCGCGAACAAGGCTCGTTCCAGAGTGTCTTACCCTGCTAAGGCAGTTTGTTTGGGGCGTAGTTATGCTGTGCGTCAGTTCAAGTAACATATTGATTTTCCAAATCATTTCACGTCTTATGGGCCTGCTAATGTCGGATGCTTTTGGAATACAAGGCCGTCAAATATATAAATGAAGTACACCAGGTAACCTATCAATCAGCCTCCTACGGAAAATGTGTTACTGATATCCCGGTTCTATTTGTGAATAGGAACTAATGCGACTATTAACAAATTAGGAATTGAAGGTAATCGATTGATATTCATCGAGTGAACTTTCTATCACCCCTGCCCGGGTTGTATATGGTGTTAAAAGCGTTAACCTTTGAGTATAAATCCATTAACAAGCTGCGAAAATCATACAGGCCAATACTAATAAATAAGTACGACAATATGTTGATATCTGCACAAGGATTGAACACTGATTTTGTCTCCTCTGTGTTAAACAAATGTTTTAGTTATATGTGGAAAATAATTCAACATATGTGGAAAAGAATTCAACATATGTAAAATAAAGGTAGAAGTGATAAAACGGCTTGCCATAGCCATATCCTGCGCCCAAAAAACTCAACTTGTGCACATCCCTGGCAACCTTAACACCGCTCGTTACAGAGATGAGGTTTTGACACCACACATTCTGCCCATAATGGACCTTAGTAGAGAAGTTTTTCAGCACGACAACGCTCGGCAACACACAGCTCGTGCTACTGTTAAGTTTCTAAATAATCATAACGTAACAGTGTTGCCTTGGCTGTCCTAATTACCAGATTTTAACACAATAGAACATTTGTGGGATGATTATGGATTGACGCGTGTGCAGTCGGTATCCAGCGCCACAAAATCGACAAGAACTGAAGCAGCCTCTTGAGCAAGAATGGAGGAGAATTCCGCAAAACCGTATTCGTCGATTGATCATGTCTATGCTGAGATGGGTCCGTGCTGTTTTAGAGGTTAATGGTGCGCACAACAGATATTGACTGTGCATTGACGTCATCTGAGCGCTATAGACTTTAATGTGGTAAATTTTGACCTTTTAATGAACTTCAAAATCGGAACAACCAGTGACGTGTGCTTTATTCAATGTAATGTGATGCTTATTTCTGTATTTAAAATGATGTTGAAAACAATTTTTATTTGAATAAAAAATAGAAATGTTGTGTTCCTTTTTTGGGAGAATATATACACTCTTCAAAAAAAGAAACGCAAAAGAGAATTGTATATGTTATTCCAACGAATTGAAATCGCAGTCATCACTTTACATATATGAAATTCGGCTCTATGACACATTGGTGTATGGAACTACCGTCCCATCTGCCTACACAACTGTCCACCAGGAGCCAAAGTCAATACCTTGTGTGACCAGCCCTTGCAGCCAGAACTGCGCGACAACGCCTGGGCATGGAACGAATCAATCGTTGGGTGTTCCTCTGTGGAATCCTTTCCCACTCTTCCTGCAACATGTGGAGCAGCTGAGCAAGGGTCACTGTTTGATTTTGGCGCTGACGCACTCGTTTATCGATTTGGTCCCACAGGTGCTCGATAGGGTTAAAATCCGGAGATTTGGTGGGCTATGGGAGGACATTAAAGTTGTTGTTGGCGAGGTATTCAACTGTAGCATGTGTCGTGTGGGGTCGAGCATTATCGTGTTGGAATAGCTCCATCTGGC
>JARFOD010129527.1:2646-46204 GCA_031763545.1 Mopalia muscosa
GAGGGAGACACTCACAGGTCCTCGATTGTACTGTGTACATCATATCGGACGTCATACGACCATCCCAATTATGGAATGCATTTTGTTTACCATTTTGTAATCATCAACTACCATCTAGATTTTTAACGCAGACTGGGAACTTTGGAATAAACCCGCACCATTACTGTCTTACCAGGAAGTGGCGAAGGTACTCTCCCTTTACAATAAGCGCAAGGTGCATAAAGATTTTAAAATGGGTTATGTAGGTCAACATAAAATTTAACAATTTTTGTCATTTAACAAAATAAAACTTGTTAGTATCTTTATAATTTGTTTGATTTGGGTGACTGGTATCTTTAAAAAGGCAATTGGATTGATGCACTGGTGAATGACATCAAAGCATAGTCCTGGTGTATTTAAACAGTGGTAATTTGTCTTGCTTCGACTGCACAATTTTCGCTGTTTTAGCGGATATAGCGGAGGTAAGCCCGCTTCCAATTGTAATCAAATGTTTGTTTACATCAACTGATAAATATTGTCCACGTTTTTGTTTTGTTTTTTTTTTAGAAAATTGCACGGTTTTAATGTATATTTATACACTCGTTCGATCATCGAGCGCAGTGATGGATCCACAGTAACGTGAATCTCACCAGGTTAAGCCGATTGGGAGGAGTTTTGTCGCAGTGTGGGAGGAGTTTTGTTGCGGAAGAAAAAACCCAGCTTTTCGAAAGTTTACATCAAAATTAAAAAAATATTTCGTGATAGTTTTTCGCAAATCTCGATGTTATCTGTGCTTGATTGAGTAAGTCGATTGAGTGCGCCCGAACAATCATTTTATCAGATTCTGTTGATTAAGGCCTACACAGTATGTGATTTTATTCAGTCTGTTACCACATTGAAAGCCATATAAGTGACATGTGTATAGGTCCTGCCTCACACAGTAAACAACTATTACACAAACCTACGTGAAGTCGTATAGATGTAAATCTTTCCTCAGAAACCTAGATAACTTACCGCGTTTATATACCTCAAATCAAACTGCCATTTGCGATTAATTTTTCAGTTTTCCACAGTGCAATTACAACTATTATACGCAAAAGTTTTGCCAAAGTAGAAACAATTATATAGCAGTACTATTATTGATTAGAAATAACTTCATTAAACCAAGTATTATAACGTTTTACAATTGCTATATACAGTTTAACTAAATATGGCAAGCATTGTTGTGAAACTTGCCCCTGTCTCTGCTAGCTCTTGGCAGGATGAGTGGATAACTACAAATAATGCACGGATATTGAGTACGGTAAACGAACGCAATTTATTAGTTGTCATGTATTTGCCGTGTGTTTAGATGCCTGTTGCAATGAAGGCTACTCAATATTAAAAGCATGTGTCCACTATCGCAGACTATAGATACCGGTAACTCCATATAAACCCATGCCAGGGCCGATAGGGTTTAGGTATTTAAGTCCTCCTCCGGTAAGTCTATCTTTTCAAGCATAACGGTTGACGGACTAAACTGGCTGCCGTCCAGGCAGACCCCTATGAGTTAAACAAGTTAGCTTTCTGGGGCCTGTTGATCAAAAAGCGATTGACCGATGACACCGATCAAATCGCTTATAGCCGATTAGATAGAGCGTTGTTTGCTAAATAATATTTCAAATATGTGCTGACAGAAGCTTACTTGAATGATTATTTCAGATAAGTAACATAAGCATAATATAAGGCTTATTAATAATTAATTTACACGGTCACATGACTTGATCTGACCAATCATAAAACTAATGCCGAATATATGTGAGCATAACTCACACATGTAAATAATAACGCACTAATGTGGGTAACAATAATTTAACACATCAGTGGAGAATTCAAAATTTAGTGATTCTGCCTTGGTAACAAAGATTAACTCACAGTATGTATTAACCGTACGCCAAAACCAAGTTAAATACACCAGAGAATAATTTTAGAAAGTAATTAAGACAAGCACAGCCCCTACCAAATCAAAGACTGGGGATTTGGGCCGCATTTATTTTTTTCGATTATTGTAATTACATGAATCAACTATTTTCTCAAAGCAAGTATTTGTTTAAAGTATATATATATCAGATGGAGATTAAGGTTTATTAAGAACTGTGTCTCTGGGAGTTTATCTAGGACATAAAATGATTCATCGACTTTAATTAATCTACATCCATGTGCCAGTTTGATTGCTTTTTAGAAATATATATATTATAGTTTTAAACAATAAGATACATATTTCAATTTTTGTTTTTTTAACTATTGACGTTCTGATGTAGATTCTAACATCGTTTTCAAACCTGATGACAAATAAGAAAGCTGATCAATCTTGAAGCTAAAATCAATGTGAAAAGTATTTTTTAACATTTGAATGATACAGCTTCTAAATATCTTTTAATTAAGTCAGCTAGTTTTGGTGTTTTTTTTATTATTATTTGAATTAATCAGGCTATGTGAAGCTAAAAATAGTGTTTTAGGCAGTTCATACATCTATATGGTAACTATAATTTGCATAATAATTTCATTCCGATTCAATGCTTTTAGACAATAGTAGAGCTGGTGTTGAGGACACTTCCGTCTATACTGACTGTTCAAGCACTATCTAAATTCTAAAATTGTATTTTCTTTCTACAGTCACTACACCATTATCTGAACAAGAATCCCATGGATCAAGGATAACTGACCAAATGGTTCGCTCTGAGGAACAAGGCCTTAATTCATGGACGTCTCATTCACTCACTCATTTGCTTGTCCTTCATTACTGGCAGTAGAATACTATTCCTTTCTCTGTTTCCTTATTTATTTCAGACTGATTATTCTTGAATTTCTTGAATGACCACAGATTTATTGTACCACACCTGTGTATTATTAAGGGAGTATTGGAGCCTAATGTAATTGAGATTCTAACATCTGTGACCATTGGTCTTGTGCCATAGTCACATTTGTATGTATAAGCTAAAAAAATGACCTGAAAAGTGGGCAACAAATATTGAATAATAAAAAAATAAAATTAAATAAATTAAAAAATGAAACAAAATTAAGATTGTAATTAACTCTACTTCTACGAAAGCGACTGAATTAACAGCCATTTTCACAGCAAACTACAAAACACCAAAATGATAAGTTTAATATATTTTTTATTTATTCCATAAAAAATTGTTGAGAGGGAATAAAATTAATTTCCCAAGAAATTAACATTTGGGAAATGTGGCAAATAGAGGTAAAATGTAATCGTTGAGAAAACAACTGGCATCAAAATGTCAACATAAACTAACATTGTTCAGGTAAAATTTACAAGTAATTAACACTTTTAAAAGAGGTCATTTAAATATGTACAGGAGATTGTCTCTGAAGAAATTATTTACAGGTAAGGCAAAATATTGTAACATCACAGAAGCTAAAAAAAAAAAGGTCAAATTTCAAATTTGTTTTTTAGTCATTTAAATAAAACAGCCAATCAGTGATAAGGGACTGTGCACATGCAGCCAATTACTGTTGAGGAATCTTTCACATGACTTTCAAACATAAAACCAAGGCTACGGAACAGTCAAATATGTACAATAAAAATATAATAGTATTTTAACATGAGATCCAAAGAACAATTTTAAAACTTGGCATATTTTAAAACATGAAAAAAATTTCCACTAGTATATTTTTTTTGGTTTTGGCATACTGTATCCGAAGTTTTGAGCTATACCCTTTAATAAACCAGTTTTCCTGACTTTTACTGAAAATTAAAATATTATAAGTGGATATAACATATGATAATTAAAAATTCTAAATAAAAAGAAACAATTAAAAAGCTATTTCGTCAGCTCTCTTTCTTTGTTTTTCCTGTCTTCTTTTTCTTCCTACCTTGTCTGGAAGTAGGGCCGCCATCTTTAGTGGGAGATTCGATCATGGCTTCTGCTAAAGTCTCTTTCAATCTGTCTTCCTCTTCATCACAGCTACTGCGGGGCTGTTGACCTTGTGTTGATTCTGTCCAACATCCGTAGACATCGCTCAAGTGGGGTGATTGGTCAAAGCTTCCTGCAAGTCAAATCAGACTCTTCAGTATCATTAGTAAAGGAGCCATAACAATATATTCCTTATGTAATGTATAATGTACGGAGACAATACAGATTCCCAAATATCTTCAAATCTCAGGTAACACAATTCACTGAACTAAAGTCTGTTTGTAACTAAGACATTGTCATCCATAAAATATCAAACAACTGTTGCTATTACTGTTTTTTGTAATTATTTTGTTTTTTTGTTTTTTCCCCATTATGTATAGATAATAACCTGTTAGTTTAGATATAAGCTGTAAACAGTGACTTTTGGTACTATCCAGTCAACTGCATATAAGCTTAGTTTATGATAAACTACTGTCCTAAGAAAATGTTATCCCAAAATACAAATAGTCAATACTTAAAACAAACAAAATAATATCATTCCTATTTCTGATACTTCCTTGCAGTTGACAAAATAATGGCATATACTTCTTATCAAAAATAATGACAAACAAATACCTGGGATTTGTTTAATCATTTTTATTTCCAAGGTGAGTGTCAAAAAAAAATGTTGCGTAAATTGCTCTATAAACATGTATTTGGTTGTTGGATTGAACGAAACACTTAAAGCTACCCTCATTTCCCTCATATGATGGGGAGTCAGATGAATTATGGTAGACCAATCTCAGGTAGGACTGCCATCAAGCAATCACAATCCCAACATGCAAATAATTCAACTAAATCTGTGCCTCATTCCGAACACAATATTGTTTTAGAAAGAGTGTAAATTGTTCAGAATAAGACAATAAAAACAATCCCATTGTTTATAGAGGACGCGAAAAGGTGACAGCTTCTAGATAAAAACATGATATCCTCTCACCTTTAAATTATTTATATTGAAATCTCATCAGCTTTGGGAGATATTAGTTTTGTGGTTAAAATGCCACCTGTAATGTACATGTGTTTTATTGGATCTGGAGATAAAGTTGTGACCTAATGTATTGCAGTTGTAAGAATGCAATATTATGCAATATCCCGAATACAGGAATCGTTCTGGAAACCTGATCTACGATTTAAAAGAATGTTCAAGGATCACGAAATTTCAGATTTTAGACAAACATGTGCTTAAAACTGTCACTTAATGTATAAATTTTGAAAAATGAGCTGAAAAAGTTAGCCTCCCTAACGTCTAGACGGGTGTCTCCTTACTTCAAAGATACGCTTTAAACACTGGGCGGAGATATTTCATCATGAATTCAAAAGAAACTCATGTAAATTGTTAACATTTGATTGTCAAGGAGTGATAGTGTTGTCCTAACTCGACTTAAAACATGCTGTTAAAGTCACATTCGTACATTTCTTTCTGTTGAGTTTTTTTTCGGTCACATAAATCATTAGAGACTCCGGTCAATTAGTTAAGATGGAGAAGTCAAAGGGCCGCCGTAATTTCTCAAATCAAAACCCCAACCACGTTTTATTATAAAACCATTCCTTGTTAATCTAACACAATTAATTATCAACCCAACATCCATTTATCTTAGACAGGTTGAAAAAAAAAAAATTAATAAAACATGATGTCTACAAGCCGTTTAAAAAATACATTGACTGACAAGTTCTACATTTAGAAATTACAGGGATTCATTTTCAAATAAACTCTAGATTTGACATCTGGTGGACTTTATCCTGTGATCTCGCCCCACAAGCACGCAGTTAGACCACTTTTGATCAGATGACTTAAATTAATTCCCGTGCTCAATATCAAAGCATAAAATGTGTACAAATGTGAGATTAAGGACTAGAAATAATTATATAAGATTGGTTGGATTGTGGGTTTATGCCAGGCAGACTTTAGGCTATTCCACTTATATGCATGTCCGAAACCACCCTGGACAACAATGGCAACAAATTAAGACAGACAGAACAAGGAAATTACAACGGTATCTTAAACAAAATGGCTACACATTTCCCCTTAAGTATAAGAGCACCAAGGCAGCAGGAAGTTTCCTAACAGTCCTACAGCCAGGTGCAAAATATTTGTATGTCACTAGTGTGTTGGTCAGCCGGTTATTGTATGATTTATTCTGTACAAAGGGGATTTCTCGTGCAAGATGCAGTGCCAGCTCAATAAGAAAAGGAAACGAAATTAAAAGACATTTAGATGTTGCATAACGAGGAGCTAGATGCTGCATCAAGTGTGTAATTAAGTAGGTAGATGTCTCAAAGCCCATCTGGTTCCTGGGACCACTGGACTTTGTGAACACACAGGTAAGAAAGCTATTGACCAAGTGAACCTTTGGTAACTTATGAGATATTAGATTGACTGGATGGTTTGTAACCCTGTGCGATATGAAGCTGTTGGTGATGTACTGTAAACAGTGTTTCGGTGTAGTGAAGATCATGACAAAAGGTTATAGATTATGTAAATAATTTTGAGAGGATTAGCAATAAAAGGGACAAAACTCAACAAGCATTCCAAAACATAGCAAAGGGGGCTAACTACTGTATGGACAGACCAGCATTCTAAAATATAATCAATCTAAGATACACCCTGGCCACCTTGTTTTGCACTTCTTTAGTTTGCTAGGCAGTAGCATAGGTCGCCCAAAATATTGGTGGAAATTAATGAGTGATGGCCTGGCATAGCGTATGGGAGTTGTCTCATCTACTATAGAAACTGTCACTAAAGAAACTGTCCCGAGACTACGATTGCACAGACCTGTTAAAACAGGTTTTACATCCTGATGAGACCATATAAACATTGTTACACAATTTCACATCATCAAAGGATTCAAGGTACACACAATTTTACATTTTCCCCATGTAAAAATCAATAAGAGAGGAGCTATATAAATTTTATTACACTTATTTGATACTTTTATTCACATTTAATGCAGATTTAATTTTGAACACTGTTTTTGGTCTTAAATGTAGAACTTCTGTATTCCAAAAAGTCTGTTAGATTTTGATAGTATTGCAAAGCAGCTTGTGTAAAAACAAACACAGTAGCACTTTAAGGCCTTCAGTTCTTCTTTTTTCAGGGCATCTGCATGCAAATGTCCCTTTGGAGACTAGTTCTCTGGTTCCTATGCTTACATTTTAAATCAGATAAAGTTCTTTAGAACAAGTGTACATTAATTATAGTCAACACATCAAAAAACAAATACTTTGTTTCCAGAAAATTCAAACTCTAAGAATGTCTAATTGTTAGTAGTGCTGCAGATTGTTTTTTTCAAATTGAGAACAAAATAAAGCTCTAGTATTTTAAAGGAAAATCATGTGTACGGCTAAGGGTGTAGCCAGAAATTAAAAGTATGATATCCAAAATGGTCATTATGCTCCACTGGGTGTCCAGTTTTATAGTTTCCCTATCTCTTGCATTTGAGGAGTAAAAAATGTGACACTTATGTTTTCGTGATTTTGCAGTTATTAACAAACCGTGACTATATTAACAACACATATATTTAGAAAGAGGACTTCAAAATTCTAAATCAAATGTTCTATATTTATTCATTTTATCTTATAATGCCATAAATTAACAAAAACATGAAAAACAATTTGAAATGGATCATTGATTATAACTTTGATTTTTCTTTAAAGTGTTCACTGTTGGACTATATCAAAAGCAGTCACAGCTCAGTTTGTTTTCTTATGGTTATTCCTTTCCGGTAGGTAAGTCTTCCAGATTAAAACATATAATTGTGAGTTGAACATGTATGATGAAACATAATAAACTCAAATTATGATATTCTTTTTCTGCGGGTGCTGCTATCATCATTTAGAGGCAACATTCAGTTTTTTAAGTATATTTTGCTTGTATGGAAAAAAAACCAACATTCGTTCTCATTGTCTACTGATCAGTTCTAATATAGAGACTAATACACAACCCCCAACAGTCATGCAACTGATATGTTGGCCCTTATGCTAAAATAATGCAATGGGGGCCACCTTGTTTTACAAAACTTAGTGAAATTCCATCTGATCCATTGTCTTATCTTTGAAGTTTAAAGTTAATCTTTGATTTTATATCTACTTATCATGTTCACAATATATACAGGCGTGAATATTCTAAAATTATGTAATCATGGCGATTTTGTTTTACAGAATTTGGTGAAATGTTTCTCTACCTACCTTTTTCACATCACCTAAAGACATGAATATTATAAAATTATAATATTCAGTCATTTCGTGAAACAGAATTTGGTGAAATGTAATCCCATCCATAGGAGGAAGCTACATACCGAGTTTGAAGTTACTAGGTGAATTTGTTCTCAAGCTAGCATTCAAGCTAAACATTTGTGACAGATGGACAGACGGGCGAACCGACAGATGGAAGGGCAGAAGGGCACGGAGTAGCACCCTACTATAGTAGTGGTTGAAAATAAAATCTGACCTGCTTCTATATACAGTGGTGCATTAGGCTGAGCTCGACCAGGTGAGGGGCTGTAATGGTCACTCCCTGACGAACGTCTGTAAGCAGGGCGTGTAGCCGGCATAGCAACTGGACTAGATCGTGCTGGCTGTAACCTAGTAACCAATATCAAGAAAAGCATGTGAAAAGAGCAACAAAAAAATATATATATATAACATTTTCTGAATGACAACCATTGTGAATGGGGTCTTCTCTTCCCAAAGATATTATCTCTAAAGGATTATACGAAAATCTTTTTGAAATCGTATTTTTGTGAAAAGAATTTTATTTCCGTCAATTCCAAATCAGGTTATTATATTTCAAATCGGGAAGTCTGTTGTATGTAAATGGAAAATAAATTTTTGCACTCTGTCAATTCAAGACTGGAGTTGGGACTTCACAGGTCCTGTCTACACCTTGTCTTCCTTCCAAAGTCCCTAATCAGATAATTCCATTATAAATACAGCGTAATGGCATGGGGGAAACAGGCAACATTTATGCTTTTCAAACTGCCATTTACAGCGTAATGGCATGGGGGAAACAGACAACATTTATGCTTTTCAAACTGCCATTTACAGCGTAATGGCATTGGGGAAACAGACAACATTTATGCTTTTCAAACTGCAATTTTGAAAGTCCAAAATTTCACGGAGCAGCTTTATCCAGATGTTAACAAATACATTGCAGTTGATCATTTTTAACCAATGAAAACACTGATAGATGCCCTAGACACTCACTAAAACAAATATGGTTGGCTTACTTTCCAGAAACTAGAAGTATTTTTTGAAAGGTATGTTGTGAGACTCATAGTTATGCTTGTCGAAAGGTGAAGCAGGTTTGAATGATGCACATATTTATGTTCGCCAGTGTGAGAGCGTGGTCTCAGGTATCACATATAGACGCTCACGAGAGCAATTGAGTTAAACCGATCACAACCACTGACAAACTCATTATGGACAATTCCCTTCCGGGTATGATAAGAATTGACAAATTTTTACACATCCATAGAGAAGATGATTTCAAGGGAGAATTTGAGCACATCACTGGTTGATCAAAATGAGAAAGAGTAAAGCTGGACTTACTTTAAACTCTCGAGATCGCAGTCATCAGTGACTATATCCATGGTGGAGATGTTCGTCTCTGGACTGTGTGATAATAACGAGGAGGAACCCGAGTGTAGAACTGTGGTATGCTGAGTGTTCTGGTACGTCTTAAAACTAAACTGAGGTCCCATCCAGAGGCGGCGATGAGGTCCTGCATGTGTGATTATCTCCACCTGGTACAACAACAACAATTCCTCAGGTTAGTTACTGGTAGATGTAAATGGTTGAAAGATATGGACTCTTTTCAGGAACATGAAATACATGAATTATGAAAAGAATTTTTTCTATTCCATGTACACTTTATTAGGCAGATAATGATATTAAAATAGGTGACTGTAATAATTTGTCGATGGCACTCTGCAATGGCTAAAAAATAGATAAAATGTTCAACCATGTATTGGCAGAGTCGTCTATTGATGGACATGGTGCTGTTAGTCTATGAGAAAGGGTCTCTTACAATAACATGGAGATAGATTTATCTCCCTTTAAGCGACTAGCAATCCCCAGTTTCTTGTTTACCTAATTAATTACCCTTTATTATGCTCAGATTGAGGGAAAACGGAAACTGAGAGACTAAAATAGAAAGAACACACTGTGATGTTATTAATATAACGCTTGGAATAGTTCCAAAGTGTCTAGGCAATTTATAAATGTCCCTCAAAACTACATGCAGTGTGGTTAAATACTGAAGATAATTTATTATCTCCCTTGGACAATTTTTGAACAAGATGATACTCTCTATATAAACTCTGGGTTAAGTTAATCCTCTGTTAAGAATTTTTAGGAAATTATCCTCCTTGAAAACAGAATAAGAACATATTTGAAGGAAAGACTTTGTGACAGGTTACTGCTATTTCTTGTTTTAGGATTTAGTGTGTTACCTAATGATATATAAAGTAGCCACAATATTGACACACCTTAGGCTAAAAAAAACTGTTTTAAAAAAATAGTGAGAATGGGAGGCTTTTTTTTTTCTTCTTTTATTTCAGGAGGCTTGGTTGTTATTCTATATAATTATGCATTTCTTCTTTATGACGCATGTTAAGGGAGATAACTCTACCTGTTTTAGTTTTTACATTTAACTAAATTATCTCCCTTTTGTCTATAAAGCGGAAGTAAACGTGAGACAAAAAAAGCGGTTGTTTATTTAATGCTGGTCACAATCAAAGTTGTGAGGACGAACCTGTGAAAGCCATTGTTCATCCATGTCCTCTTTACTGCTGTGATCGGAGGAGAGACTATCTTTTGAATCGTGGCGCGTCACTGGACTAGGCTCCTGTTGCTCTGAAAACAAATAACAAAACACTTGAACAGAGAATCCATGATTTCCACTGATAAGTTTAGCATAGTATATGAGTAGTGTTACTCCGAAGAACAAACGACTCATTTACTGCCAAAATTTGAAGTCAAAATGAGTTATTCGTTCTTTGGAGTAACACTACTCTTGTACTTGAACACAGGACTGTAGTTTTTATTTATATTTTAGCTCAATACAATACCCGCCAATTTGTCCACTTAATGAGAGAGAGAAGAATAAACCTCCATATCACTTCAAACAACTAATAACTGAGTGGCCTCAATGCTGTGTACAATCTTTCTTAAATAAATAAAAAATTACCTTAAATTAAATTACTGTAATGAAATAATCACAGAAAACAAAACAAGATTGGTCATATGGCGACAGAATTATTTTCGTTTCAAGACACTATCTTAATCCCTAATGGGCCATAAAGAGGCCTACATTGATTTAAGTTTACATTCCTCCACACCCATTCCTGAGAAGGTTGATTACACATTGTTACCTGTATAGATGGTGGGTTGTTGAGTGAGGACAGCGTCTGAGGCCAGGACCAAAGGGTTATTGTTCTGTACAGGAGGTTTTAATTCTACGGATGTCTTTGATCTGAAAAGTTCACATGGAGTATAAACTGATGTACTGAGATAAGATGTTTATACCAATACTTCCAATTGAAATGAAACACAGTTTGTATTTTATATGTAAAGATGTACTAATTCTTTGAGTAAGTTGAGATTTGATAATGCAGTGTTAAGTACTTAGGTTATTTAACTCACATGAGAGGGTGCAAGCCCAATGGGTGAAGGAAACCACCCTAGACACCAAACAAACAAAGACAAAACAGGGACAGGACAAATATAGAGACTGATTGCTTGATTGACTGGTGCTTTACGCCTTGCTTAAGGCTATTGCACTTATATGAGGGTGGTGTATTCCAACATTAATTAACACTAGCACAACCAAGATATGAAGCATTTCAATAATGTTGGAAAGTTAATTTTCCTCCAGTGCTAAGTACAGCAGTGGTACTTTTCAAACAAACTGCACTTAGTCAGATGGCAACAAATACAGAGAATTACAGGACATAATAAAGATATATAAAAAACAAATCAGCTTTTTTAAAGAGAGCTAGTGGAGGTTGCCTAAGACAGTAATTTACCTGATAAGTGTCCATTGTACTTTGCCTGTGACGACCAGGTCTAGAGGGGAATCGTCAGAGACCTTGTCAACAAACCCTGGTCTTGGTCTGGGCTCTAACACATACTCTGTCAGGACCCCGGACTGACTTATTACATACAGGGAGTCCACTGGACGACGACCCTCTGTCAAGTAAAAAACAGAAAGGCTTACATAAAAAGGACTTAAATAAACTTGTTATAATTATTCTTGGTTGTTTGGGATCATATGCCCTACTTAAGGTTATTTCACCCTGTGACAATGTGAAAGTCTAAAGGATTAAAAAAATCATCCTGTCATTTACTGACAACATTATGAGACATTTACACAGCCATGACAACACATCAGCTCTAATGACAAGTTTTATTTACTCAATATTGCCACACACTATCACATTATGGGTTTGAATTCATCAACTACATATATTCTCTGGATTTATTGATTGATTTCCATTTGATGCCACATTTAAGAGTACTTCGATAACATAAAAGTGATGTACTAAAGTACTGACACTGTCAACTGTTTAAATTTATTGGGAATGAATCTTGTTCCAATGCTAAGTAATGACATACTGCCTTTTACTAGAGGGCAAATTACTTATACTAGACTTAAAAGCTACTAAAATGCCCTAATAAAAACCAGATATATTTAAGAATAGCTCAAAAACTCTTTAAACTAAATGTTTCCGTAGCGTATTACCTCTTCTTTCCACAGATAAATTTGGACTTCCAGCAACCCATCCTCGTGGAGCAGCAAAATCTGCCGCCACACAACATGTATGGTCAACTGTGGCTGTTGTTTGTGGAGATGGCTGAGTGCGCCCCCCTGTGGAGGTGACTGTTGGTAATCCAAGGGGAGATAACTTGATCTGAGCCAGTGGGTATAACGTAGTTGGGTGAGGGTATGGAGGAAGACGAGGATTCCCCATGTTATTGTTAAGAGCATTTTGACGGATGAGACTAGGGTAAGATTCATGACCTGAAAATATTTAACAAATTATTTCCCATTAAACAGAAATTGAAGTATACATTCATGTAGTCAAATGTTCACACCACGCTTATATTAATTTTGTGCTTTTGGTTATTTTCAGCTTTCGATATTAAATGTGATTGTTCCACTTCAGTCTGTAAATTAGCCTTATATATAAGATCTACATGTTACATGTACACAGTTAGGTCATACCTCACAACCATTCAAATCTCATCAAATAAATAAAAAAACGAATAAAAAAGTAGACATGCTTCCTGCCTCATGTAAATCTATGCAAGGGTCCCTTGTGCAACCGTTTGAAAGTTTAAATCTTTAAATTTATGTCACCAGGACTTGAATGTAGCAGAAATGGCAATGAAACCACCATTAAACTATCAAAATGGTCCGCCATATTTGTTTTCAATCCAATTCATATGATTACACAATTGTTTTTTTCTGACGCCATGAACGACAGCTCTGGTAGAAATCACTCTTACCTTCTAACAGTATATTTGTAAAGATGGTGGACCTCTGGCAAGTTTAATGTGAGCTCCTGTGCCAATCCGCTAACGTAAAGTTGAGAAATGTTGGACTAGATTTACTTTAGGTAGCAAACAGGTCTGTAGTTTATTTATTAGTTTTTCACTCATTTGGAGAGATTTTAATTATTGAAATGTAAGAACTTCTAGGATGTCTAGGATATTAAATATCAACTTAAATGGGGGTGGGTGTTTTGTTTGTAGATTCAATTTATTTACTGTTTAAATTGGGATGCACACTTTTCATTCACAATGTTAAAGAGGGTGCATATGATACGTGTTAGGTGCCCAATTTTATTGACAAAATGGTTAGTATCAAGTGGACAAATGACAAATAAGCCCATGTACAGGTTATTAACTAAACGTATATATCAAAAACTCACTCTATCAATAAACTAGCTCAATTGTAACTTTGACTACTATTGGGGTGGCAGATAAATTTCCATTAACCATAATAGGCAATGGCAAATTGTTTCCATGACATTAGCTTCCCTGTTGACGATCTTTGTATAATATGTTGGGAACTCAGCATATTTTAATATTTGATGCACACGGCCAAATCTGGGTGCATGCACCAGTGCACCTATAATTTCACACCCTGAATTAAAAAATTCTGGACTACTCCCAAATTAAATGATCTTATAAAAAAAAGACCTTTAAAAAGGCCTACGATTGATAAAAATTAATTCTTTACTTGTTTTATAGTGTGTATGCCATAATTTGAAATTTATATAACAAAAATGGCCTTGCAGCATATGGGATAAAGCCTAGCAGAATGTATGTATTGGAAGTAATAATAGATAAATTTAAAAGTTAACAAAGTAATAGAGTATAAATAATATTACCAGATGATCCTGGGCTGGCTGAGAGAACTGGACTGTTACGACCAGGCTTAGAATAGTCCATGTCCTCGAGACCGGCACTCTTGTGAAATCGACTGGCTCGATTCACTACCCTGGCATTACAGTGAGTCCGCACACTCACTGTTCCTGTTAGCAAAGAGTCTTCAATTTAGTCTTTAGTTTAAACATGCTTTATTGTTGAAACAAGCTAATTAGCAAGTAGGTGGCAGCTAAAGGCTTATTTTGACAAATATGCTTATAATCCAATCCAAATCTCTGTTTCTTACAGAAGTTTAAGAACAGTTTTCTCCTTCAAACAACCACAAAGTAAGAGTTATAGTGTTAATCACTATTTTGCTACAACATGCAATGTCAGCCATATTTTTTTGTTAATACATATAATTTTCATTAACATAAAAAGTGAAGTTTGAAGTTAATAACTGAATTTGCGGAATTAGGAGAAATGCAATCCCATCTGTTTCTCAACCCGAGCAAAATATTGTCCCAGTTTGAAATTAGTTTGTGGATTCCTTCTCAAGTCTCGTGTTCACAACACAGACATAAATATTGCCAAATTATGCAATGGTGACCATTTTGTTTTTGGAATTTATTGATATCCATACCAATTCATCATCTTAGGCTAAACAAAATTGATTACTAGTTTCTCAGGCAGGAGGCTTTTTTATATATATTTTATTTTAAAAAATTCAGAGGAGGCATTGTTTTTATTCTATATTAATGCATTTTTTTTTTCTTTATGCACATGTTAAGGGGGATAACTCTACCTGTTTTAGCTTTGACATTTGAACTGAGTAATCTCCCTTTAGTCTTTAAACCGAAAGTAAACATGAGACAGAAAAATCACCAAATGTGACGCAAATCGGTCTGTTTATTAAAAGTATTTAACAACATTGAATAAAACAATGTTTGTTTACAGATTCTTTGTCTGAAAAAAAATTCTTTTTTTTTATCGACATTTAAAATCATAATCAAGCTTATTTCACACATGATGACAGACTGTCCACTTCGAACGGCTCCTTGCCTAATTATATTGGAAAACCAGGGAAAAAACTTATAAAAACCACCCCCACGATTGCCAAAGCCATGTGGTGTGACTCACTCATATACCTGAGAGCCTACAGATTGACTCGAACCTGTGAACAGTTCATTGAAGTAGGATTAATAAGCGTACTCGCTGACCTCTTAGCCACAAGCCTTTGTCTTAATAGAAGAAAGCTAAATTCCAAGTTCATCTGTGAATGGTTCTCAAGTTATCATGTTCACAACACAGACAAGAACATTGTAATGGTTTTTTTTTGTTATTTACAGAATTTGGTGAAATGCAATCCCATCCGTTTCTTAATAGCAGTAGGCTTAATGGTAGCAAGTGCGCTTTCTAAACTGAACCTGATTCGATTTACCATTCACCGTATCGAGACCGTATCGAGTCCGCCTGTCGACCATCAGGTATATGAGCGAGTCCCATGTTGTAGCTCCGCCAATTGCGGGGGTGGTTTTTAAGAGGTTTCCTCCCAGTTTTCCACCGTAATAAGGCTATGTACAGTGTGCAGTGGACAATCCGTCATCATATATGTGAAAGACACTGAGTACGACGTAAAACACCAATCAAACAAATAAACAAATCAAGGTAATACATACATTAGCTAGTGTTATTGGGTTCAAGCCATATACAGACATCGACATATTGTAAAATGATGAAATGGAGACCATATTATTTTGCGGAATTTGGTGAAATGCAACCGTATCCCCTGGTTCAATCGGAGGAAGCTACATTTAATCTGTGAAGTAAATCTTTATTTATCATGTTCACAACAAATACAGGCATGAAAATGTCAAATTTTCAAAAAATTGCCATTTTGTTGTTGGTAAAATGGATTCTGTATAATTTACAATGCCAGAATTCATATGGAAGCCCAAAACCTCAGGGTATTAAAAAATGTCCCAGATAGTTTTGACTGTAGAGACTTACCTCCATAGGATGTGATAGGGAAAACATGTGTAGTGCCTCTGTGTGTACTAACAAATACCCATCTACTGTCCGTGGTAAAACCTAAATCTTGAACCTAAACAAAACAAACGAAGGATTATTAATTTGTCGAATAATTAAAGACAGGCAAGAATTTTTTTGGCGTTGTGTACTTGGGGTTTAACGGAGTACTCACGGTCATTTCACTCATATGACCTAATGCCAGCCCAATGGGTGAGGGTCTCACCCTTGATGTCACTGTCAACTAACAGATACAACACCAGACAGTCACAAGAATCCATACAATGACTTCCTAACATAGATCATCTCCATGTGCCTGGCCATGTGCTCCAACAGTATCAGGACATTATGAAGCTCCTACCCAAAAGCTTCTAGGATGAATTTGTCTTCACTTTAATACATACATCAAAATATAAATAAAAATAGAAGACAATAGAAAAAGACATTTAAATAAAACAAGAATGGTGACATACTGCCATTTTTATTTGTTTATCTAAATACATTTTGAATATTTACAGTTTTTAAAATTCATACATTTTTTTTATATTTTGCCAGAAATTATGTCGAACATATTATGATCATTTGTTTGGTTGGGAATTACTAAATATTTGATATGGGTTTTGAATGATAGGGTTATTTCCTTCAATATGTCAGCAAGTGAAATCACCCTCTGATTCAAGGAGATTGAAGGACAAGACAACACCAGCACCACTGACCAGCTACCTGTTGTCCTGTAGCTCTGAGAGCACCAGCATCACTGACCAGCTATGTGTTGTCCTGTAGCTCTGAGAACACCAGCACCACTGACCAGCAATGTGTTGCCCTGTAGCTCTGAGAGCACCAGCACCACTGACCAGCTACGTGTTGCCCGGTAGCTCTGAGAACACCAGCACCACTGACCAGCTACCTGTTGTCCTGTAGCTCTGAGAGCACCAGCACCACTGACCAGCTACCTGTTGTCCTGTAGCTCTGAGAGCACCAGCCTCACTGACCAGCTACGTGTTGCCCTGTAGCTCTGAGAGCACCAGCACCACTGACCAGCTACCTGTTGTCCTGTAGCTCTGAGAGCACCAGCCCCACTGACCAGCTACGTGTTGCCCTGTAGCTCTGAGAGCACCAGGATAACAGGATATTCCCTCCAGTCACTCGCTGAAATAATGTATGATTTTATTACATATAGAACTAACCTTTGCTGTTGTGTCTCCCCGGTGAAGAGTATATAAATGATGGACAGCCCCTAAAGAGGAACTACAGGGATGAGCCATGATCCGAAACACATGGAAATTATGACCCAGTTTACAAGCTGTAATCAGCAGAGTTCCTGTGGGGTCAAAGGTCATATCCGCTACGGGTTCATTAGCATGGGCGTGGAAATGAGCGATTATAAATTCACCATCAGTATCATCAGTGACAGATGCCTGTGAAATCAACAGAGAGAGAAATTAAATAAAACAATGATCTGGTCAACCAGTTCCCATTATAGACAGCAAAAGTAACACCGTCTGAAATTATTAACATTATACAAACTTTTACAACACAGCAAAAATAGAACGCTAACAAATTATATATAAAATAGAACATGTTAAGTCTGTTTGTCATGTCATCATTTAAAAAAAAAAATGCGCTGATAGATTGAAGGTTTTTTTTCGGAAATTTAAAATGTACCAAATGAAAAAACATGGGATCTCCTGCACAGCCTATGTCACATGAAGAGTTTAAAGCTGGCCAACAACAACCATATTGACTTCCTAGTTCTAGTTAATTGTACTAGAGCTAACTATTCCTGCACAGTGATTATTACAACACTGGAGACTATTGATGTAATAATGTTTGGACAAGCTCTTGTGTCAAATTCAGACTATTGCACAGTACAGGTTTACATCTAAAAGATGCCAGTCATATGTGACAGTTGTCACAAAAAACTCAAGACAAGGCAAGAAAGATTGACAACAAAGAGAGAGTTCACATTAACAGGGAAAGACAATCTACAACAAATGGACTTTTTTTTAACATTCCTATACCTCAGAGCAATAAAATGCGGGCTGACAGGAAGTTACCCTTCTCAACTGATAAAACCTTACCCACGAGAGAGACTAATACATGCAGATGAGCATTGACTTACATATTCTCCCTGGACTTGCTGTTACCCTTCTCAACTGATAAAACCTTACCAACGAGAGAGACTAATACATGCAGATGAGCATTGACTTACATATTCTCCCTGGACTTGCTGTTACTCTTCTCAACTGATAAAACCTTACCAACGAGAGAGACTAATACAAGCAGATGAGCATTGACTTACATATTCTCCCTGGACTTGCTGTTACCCTTCTCATCTGATAAAACCTTACCCACGAGAGAGACTAATACAAGCAGATGAGCATTGACTTACATATTCTCCCTGGACTTGCTGTGTATCTATTATAGAAACAATTCCTGGTCGGAAAGCGTTGTCTACTGATGTTCCAGAGTCAGTTTTTTTGGGACTCTGAGGTTTACTTCCTGTTACACTGCTAACCACACTTTCTCCAAACAATGTCAGGCCTTTTGTAATACTCTTGAAAATAAACATTAACAGAAACAATTTAATACATATACATGTCAAATGTAATACTATTCTTCGTTTAGTTAGTGTTCCCATTGAACTTAAGGGTGCTTCACTTATATACGACTGGTGCCTGCTGGCTAAGGGCACTCTGTAATGTAGTCATATGGTCTTTACTTACACCTGGGGGGAGTTTACTTTTCCAACATGGAAAATAGTTAACATTTGATGGTTGTGTTAGTGTTAATTACTGTTGAAATACACCACCCTCATATAAGTGAAACACTCCTGAGTACGGCATAACACAAAGCAATCCCTATACATGGAAATGGCCCTGTTGATAGTGCTAAAAAAACACCTGTCCAGCTACATGTAGTTATTGGAAAAATTCAATTATACAGATCTTTTATTACAATACTATTTATTTCAAATCAAACTGAAAAGCATCAAAATTGCTGAAACAGATTAATAAAGAAAACATCATAATGTAGAATTACTATTGTTGATGAAATTCAAAAGAACATTTTAAAGACAATGCATAAAGACATTTCTAACTGATAGAATCGAATACCTTGGCAGCACTAATGACAGTAGCAGCGTAAGACTGGGCACCATCTCCACTCATACCCCCACATGATTGGTGGACTGACACCAACTGGGAAGTAAAAAAAAACACCAATTCATAGAGTTAAGACAGAAATAAAGATATATAATAACCTAATATTGTCTTTATTAGAATGGGAAAATTGTACTCTAAAGGCAATTATCCAAAATCATCCAGATCAGATTTTGGTTGAGAACTTCCACACACAAACAGAAAGAAGACCAAAGCCACTAGTCAATATATGGTTTGTTACTTTGATTTGGGCTTCAAGCTGTAGGTCAGAATATTTCAGTTATATGATGACTGGTCAGCCAAATGGGTGAAGGGACCACACTCAATTTAACTGGCAGCAAACATGACAATCAATGACAAAACAGTTTGTTTGTTTGATTGGGGTTTAACGCCATACTCGTTAAGGGTATTTCACTTGTATGACGAAATGGCAAAACAGAACAGTTACCATATACAACACGAAAATATCACAAACAGATTGGCACAAAACAGGTCGATTACATTATAATTGCATAACAAAACACAGATTGATTGATTATTGTTTTACGCCACATTCAGCGGTATTTCAGCTACGCTGTGGCGTGAACAAATTTACAATTTATTTTTTATTTTGTACAATTAAAGACAAATTTAATCAAAAGCACCCTTGGCCGTTTACACCAAAAGGAGAAAGAAAATGAACTGAATAGGACATACAGAACAACCGGCCCAAGTATTGTATAGTTTTTTGTAAATTGTAAGAAGCGGTCCGATTTTTAACAGGAATACTAGTGTCATTAATGATGTAGAAAGACACACAACACAGCTTCCTTATTAAGATATATTGTAGATAAGAAATGAACCCCATCATACCTTTGTATTGCTTTATTTGTTTGATTCGTGTGTAGGGCCGTTCGTTTGTTTTGATTGGGGCGTAATGCCATATTTGAGGTTATTTCCTTCATATGAAAGGTGCTAGCCAAATGAAGAAATAAGTCACACCGATGCTTCTGGCAACAAAAAAATACATGACAATCACCGGACTTGATACAAAGACATCACAAACAGATCATTTCATGTTCCCCCTTTGTTATGAAAGCACCATGGCAACAGGAAGCTCTTACTCCTCTATCTAACAATATTTCATTTCGGGTGTATTTGGTGCAAAACTGGTAAGTTGCGAATGCCGCAATCTCCATAAATGCCGAAAAATCCATTTAAAGCCCAAGATCGATATACCCATTCTATATACCGTTCATTGCCCAATCGACAGCAGTACATTGTAGACCTCAAAGAGCCACGTGGCTCAAAATATTTTGATTACTATTACATAAATGTACTCGTATTTATAAGAAATTTCTTTTCAGGGTTTTTATTTTTTCAATTAAATACATTTTACTGATAATGATCAGTTTAATGAAATAATGGTCACTGTGTTTCATATATATTGGAGAATGAACTCTTGGTGGGTAATTTGTTGAGCTAGAAGAGAAACGATCAGAACCGACCTTTAATTATTTGAGAAAATATGTATGTTTAAGTCATTACAGTTACAGAAGCTTGTATTGCAAAAAAAGAGAGAAAACGGCAAGAAATCAACCTACACGATTTGTCTAGTATTGGGTAATTTACAGGAAAGCTCGCGGCAGTTCGTGCCGACACAAATGACGTGGCGATTATCAGAAGGTTGTCTGATTTCCCATGCTGTCCAACATTTCATTTGTTCTCGAGATCAAACCCAAAGCCGTTGCACATAAACAATAAAACGTGACAAAATCTGCTTTACCAAGTTGGTCCTTGGGCTATATTCGTTTTCACCGGGATGACAAAGAACTTCTGTCATCAAAGAAGAAGTTCAACTTGTGGTATTTACAACATAAATATTACTGAATTTGTTTTATATCGTTAAGAATAAACACCCTTTTCTTGGCAATCACGTCTAAGATAAAAGAGAACGTACAAGAGAACGAACATACACATGGTTTTTGCTAACTTTGTGTAATCCTGAAGGAAGCATAATCCCAGATTGGCTATTTCAAAGTGAAATACTGCTGTCGATTGATTCGGCCGGTCAGCCAGTTAACCAACCAACCACCCAACCGAAAAAACAACCATCTTTCAATCCAACCAACCATCAAACCAACCAACTAACAAACCGACCGAATTACTGACCAATTAATTACTCAATCAATAGGTACGTAAAACAAGCAATGATGTGAAAAGACAATGGGGTCGGGAGAGGTGAGTGGGGGCAACGAATGAATTAACCAATTAATCAACGGTTACATAAAACAAGCAATGACTTACAAATACCATAGTTATTTAAAATTGAAGAGGATAAAGTGATATTTCGATTTAAAGTTCTTAATCGTCATAACTGTATAAACTGAAACAATTAGGTAAAAAGCATTCGCTGTAGCCTTAGATGTGATTGAATGTTTATAGGTTATAATCTTTTATCTTAGCCTTTAGTGTTCCTATGGATAATCCTAGCGATTTTCTGTGGTACGTTATGTTTGTCGGGTGATTGTCATCGACTTTAAATCATAAACCATGTCTGCACAGAAAACGAATGACCCCTACTTTAACTGGGTGAGAGTACCGGACCACTGATCTCACTTCAATTTATCATTCGTTGAGTCGACCCTAGGTATATGAGGTAGTCCGATTACTGCGAAAATGAAGTTATTAGAGATTTCATCGAGGATTTCATGCGGATTTAATTAAAGCCGAGTCCAAAATGCAATATTCGTATCATTAGTAGTGAAATATCCTTGAGTTCGACGTCTAACAAAGACCAAAAAAGCATATTTAAAGAAGAGAGGGGAAGGGGGCAGCAAGAAGAGAAAATGTGTTTGCCTGCTGATCTTACTTCAATGCACCGTTGACAGGTTCGAGTCAGATGCCAGATATGTGAATGAATCACATAATTTGGCTCTGGCAAAAACGGTTTCCTTCTGGTTTTATTTATTTAAGTAAGGGGCTGTTTGAATCTTATAAATTGTGTTCATATAAAGAAAATATTCTTTAGCACGACGTTAAATCATAAACAAGCAAGCAAACAAACAAACACACAATATAAGTTGATGAAGACAGTTCTGTAAGTTTTGGTCGTTGACATTTTCCTCCGGAGTAGAATTATACATGGACACTTTATGCTATTTTGAAGTTTTATACAATTTATTTATCTAATGCAACTTTTGGAAAAGTCCGTAATTTACCGATTTATAAGGCTTTACTTAAACAATCCGAGTTGTGTCCCTGGCTTAAGTCATTCTGTAGTCGATGGTGTTTCTGCTGTAGTTATCTCATATATCGCTTCCAAATCATCCCATGCACACATGGTAGTGAGGAGAATTATTTATACTCGTGGAAAGAAAACAGGTTTAAGAACAGGATGACCTGCCCATTACAGTCGGATTGTGTGTTTCTCGAGTAACGTGATAAAAGCTTGGGATCAACAGACCTCCCAGTCTCATGCCGGCAAGTGGCTACCAAAGATAAAGAGAAGTTTGAATATTGTATATTGCCCTGAAGTAGATAATCATTAACAGCGAGGATGATGGTTTGCAGGTGGTCCCTTCGCCAGACTCTAACCTTGTTATTACAGAGATTTTGTGTGTATATGTCAGATGATTTGACACTTAGACATTTATTATGGCCACCCGATGCCGTATCATATTAGGCTGATGTGAAAATCATAGGTTATCGTTTCTCTTAAACGAATGACATATGATACCCTTCGCTAATTTCAATGAAGCAATAACATTTTTAATGTATTGTCCTAAATCCTTTCAAAATATTTTGGTTTTTAAGAAATATAAAAATTATACTATTTTTAGACGATTTTTCCTTACATATTTGCACAAAGGAATAAATAGTTTTCTGTATACATAATACTTCCAGCGTTCTGTGTTACATGTTGTGACCCAATAACTTGAAATAAATTCTCCTATTAACTTCATACTTGAAATGCTATTTTTAAGTGTTAAGACAATGGGTGGGATTTAACTACCCGATTCATGTCGACCTTCGGGCAATGTGGATTATAATATATAATTGCGAATATCTTAACTTAAAATTTGGTTTACTTTTTTCCAAACATTTTGCCAAGTTCTGCCCAAATGCACCAAGCACTTCAAGTCACACAAGACATCTAAGCGTATACCGTATTTGTAATGGTGGTTATTGTTTCATAATATACATGTACATACATCTTTAATTGATTTATTAATATTTTACGGTTATATGACGACAGTGTGTACCGACAATAACTGACACTAGCATAACCAAAAAATGTTAAATCTTTTGATAAAATTACTTAATCTTCATGCAGTATTATTATTAAAGTATTGACAGTATTGCTACCCTCCAAACAAACTGCCCTTGTCCACAGGGATCATAGATAGATCTAGGAAGACATAAGTTGCGTTATTTCTATTGATGGAGAGCAAGAGAGCATCATAAGACAGTTTAGAATTCGTTTGTATGTTGAGAGGTACATATTTCAAATGATCATTGTTCTGTTGAAAGCATTTGGTTAAAATCGTCATCGTCTGGCCTCCATAACTTCGTACTGCCACTTGGTCATGAAGAAGTGCCATTTTTTCTGTAGTGATATTTGCTAAAATGAGGTGAATTGTGCGGTCGTAGCCAGGCAAAATACAGCTGTGCAATTAATTACACTGGGACTATATTATGATCATTCAGCTGTAGATCAACGCAATTCCGTTTTTTAAAGATACTAGCAAATGTATTATTTGTTAAAGGAGAAGACCACCCAAAAAACATATTCTATAAATAAGTAAAACTTTTTGTGTGTAACACAATACGTTAATTTCCATTTTCATAATCTGATCGTAACTCTGGTTATCATCCATTAAAAAGGATCACAAGTACAAGTTGAGTCATCAAATCCTGTGTACAGTAGACTTCACTGATCTATCATTGTATAGTTCAAAATTGGCTGACCAACCAGAGTGCAGGAAAACTTAGCAGCACAGGATTTGATGACACAACTGGTGCTTGTGATCCTCTTTAATGAATAATAACCAGAGTTACGATCAGATTATCAAAATGGAAATTAATGTATTGTGTCACACACAAAAAGTTTTATTTATAGAATATGATTTTTGGGTGGTCTTCTCCTTTAACCAAAACATGATCCCACTTAATGTTGACCAGCATTACATATTTCCT
Source organism: Mopalia muscosa (assembly GCA_031763545.1). Taxonomy (NCBI): domain Eukaryota; kingdom Metazoa; phylum Mollusca; class Polyplacophora; order Chitonida; family Mopaliidae; genus Mopalia; species Mopalia muscosa. The sequence continues at coordinate 27,320 of JARFOD010129527.1, forward strand.
CGATTTTAAGCAGTTGGGATTTTCGTAACTGTGGATAAAAGTAGAGAGCTGTCTCGTGACTTCCTGATACGATTGTGATAGGGCTTGTTTATCCTAAACTGCCCTGTCTGCGTTGAAAAGCTAGATGGTACTTGATGAAACAAAAATGTATTGAAAACTGCATTTCTAAAGTAAATAAATTATCTGAGAAGCTATTAAACTGCCGCCTTGGTAGAAATAAAAACTCCAAAAACTCTTAATTCAGGGTTCAGGGTTCAACATTTTGAAACTTAACGTGCCTATCTTTACGTTTCTCGGAGTTGTGGCGTTGGTCTATTATGAGAATTGCTGTATAAGTAAGGATAATATGTTTGTATGTTTTATTAAGTAATGACGGTGATAATATTTCAATAAACCGAATAAGATAAATCTCCCGGGGTGAGTATATGAGTAGTCCATGGTCTCTAAGTGTTAACTTTGATGAGCTTTATAACTTTTGATACATTACAAACATCTGTTATATTCACAATTGTAGTGCAAAATAGATATTCTGTTATTGTATAAACATACATTACGCTTTATAACACTAACCAATACTATAGTTTATAGAAGTATATTTATTCTCTACAGTTACTCAAAGTAAGTCTGTATATAAATGTCACTAATGCAATGTGTCAAATGTATTTAGAATTAGTTTATTTAACACTACTACTGAATTCTTCATGGATATCCATCACCTATTGCATGACATAGGGTACGTAAACTATGTTTATTAATGCATAAGTCAAATATATTGTTTTTATATTTTTTTATATATAGTTAACTAATTTGAAATCTTAATGTTGTATTTATGTCATACGAATGTCTTATGTTGTGTCACTACTAATGTACATAATTCATTTGTAACATATTTAATATAAGTAATTTTAGATGAAATAATTTTTCTTTCATAGGAATTTAGATAAGACTTTATTGATGACATCTTCTGATATATTTCTGTTCCAAGTTTCGTTCTAAATGCTAGATCATTTTAATTTCGATTCTTTTCTCGAAAACGAACTTACCATCTGAGCACACAGGTTGCAACAGAAATATATCAGAGGCGTTCACCCATAAAGTTCCTTCTATCGTTTATAATAGATATGTAGTAGTTGATATTTTTTAATGAATATAGGGGGGTTAAGCCTACGATAAAGCATGTATACCGGTGTGTCCTTAAATATGCCATTGTGACGAGGTATGAGCTAGTGTTTGTTCGGTTGTGATTTAACATCGTGCGCAGGGTTAATTCACTCACAGGATCTTTCGGGTCAATGGGCGAAGGAAACCACACCCTTGGCGCCATTGCCAACATACAAATACACGACAGGACAAATATGGGATTTGTCTTGCGTTAGTTGTGCGTTAGTTGTAAAAAGGGTTTGATACCTTTTCTCTTAACTGTATAAACTTAAATTGTCTATATTTTGCCTTCATTCCATTTCACAGACGAAGCTTGTCTCTGACAAATTTAGGAAGCCTGTTCAGAATCGGTGAGTTGATACACAGACGCTTTCTTTTTAAGTGGTAAAATTAAAGAGTATATTAATTTTTTTAGAAACATCTTCTCATTAAATGTTTTTGTGTGGTTGGACGTGCTTTACTCTTCGGTTTAAGTTGATTCAATAATGTCAATTGACTGAAGAATTAATAATTGTCTTAATACTGGCTTTGGTTCATGGCATTCATCTGTGCCATCATAGTATTATTTTAAAATTCATGTACTGGATCAGTATGGGACCATGTGTTTTTACCAGATGCCTGTCTGTCTGCCTGTCTATCTGTTTGTAACCCAAGCAGATGCCAGAAGCTCTTCAACTGATAGAACTTAAAGTTTGCATTCAACTTTCTTGTGACTACTAGCCCAGTTTTACACTATTGTTGAGTGGTTTAAAATGTATGATCAATTGGAATAAAATCTGGCAAGTATAAGTTTACAGAACTAATTTGAGTGTCACGCAGTTTAGTAAATGTTTAAAAAAGTTAGCTGTCCGCATAGAAGGTAGCAGTGTCGAACTTTTTTGCTGCACGTAATACTTACCTCATTATTATCTTTTGGAAATTGTGTGTTGCATTCTAAAATATAATCGATTCTACTTCCTACGTTGAGTCATTGACTCCAAGATACACCCGGCCCATCTTGTTTTGGACTTCTTATTTGCTGATCTATGTCAAACATCGTCCCAAATATTGGCAGAAATTAATGCGCGGTGGCCTGGCAAAGCATAAGGGAGTTGTATTAGTCTCATCGAATCTACGAGAATACGCGATAATGTAACCCTTTTGGCTGCCTTCTTAACGAATAAAGATGTCCTGACTATCTCCTCGTTAAAGGTGTATAGTTATGTTACAAAGTCCCTCATTTGTCGACATGTAGTGTACTTTGCCTTGGAGAAATGTTTAATTTTAAGTTGCTTTGCTTCATTATTTAGTCACTGTTTTTTGTGCTATTGTCATTAAGACTGACAGGATGTTTAGACAGAACCTTTTAACATATGATCTAATTAACGTTTCACCGATACATTACATATAACCTAGACGCAACAGTTTGCTAACTGTATACAGACCTGAACCTACAAAGGAAAGTAAAGTCAACAAAATAAGTAATGGGATTGGTTTGATATGTTTCTCTTCATCCAGTTACTTTGAATGATGTGTGTTAACATCATGTTATTATTAAATGACTACTATGAAACCAATTTTTTTCTCGGCTTACATACTTAAGGGGGGGGGGGGGTGAAACCTCTTAAGAGCCGCCCTTGGTTGCCTTGCCCACCTCGAGTATACCTCCCTCATATACCCGAAGACCACTGGGCGCCTTCTGGGTGACTCATTAACAATGTGAACACTTTTGCATATTCCTACTTCCAGAGATACATATCTACGGTGACCGTGAACAAAAAATTTTCTTATTATAGATTGGATCGTCTCGAATGCCCATAATGCGACTTGAATCGAATAAAGGTTTAGTTTACAGAGATGAAAAAAAAATTCTTACCCTGCATAAGAGCTAGTTTACAGAGGTGAAAATCCAACACTGCTTTCCATAAGAGTTTGTGTCCTTTGTTTTTCTTTCCAATTCGAACTGTATCCATGTATAGAATGTTGAAATTTTCAGGAACATTAATTCTGAAATGCATAGCCGACGCTTAATACACATTTCTTTTGATTTCAGACATACATGTAAGCCAGGAGACCAGCCAAAAGATCGAGTCAACAAATTTTTGGCACAAGCTATCACTGCGCGCAGTGTAGAACGAGAAAAAAGCAATCATGTTACGTTTTTAACTCTGAGGTTCAGAAGAGGCGAGACAGAGAAAAAGGTTTGAGTTTTTTTTTTGTTTACAGAGAGCTATATCCAAATCTTTTATACATAGTTTTACTTATTTCTGAATGTGCATTCAAATTGATGGATACGTAGCACCGCGTGAAAGACTATTAGTAAAATTAAACCAGCCCTGAGCTATTTATTTTTCGTAAACATTTACAAAATTGAAAAATAAAGTAAAAAATTAAATGTTTATGTGGAGTAGCTGGGGAGTTTTGTCTATTTTTTTTAATACAACCCACATATGATTCTTGAACAATATATCAACACCAAACGATTCGTATAAGTAAGGCTTATTTAGTTTGATGAGTGGGAAAAATGAATTTGTTTGGGAAAATGCTGCTCTTTTGTAGCATAATTTGCCACTTCAGTTTGCCTTTTTGTTTCACACCAGTGAGTTAACCTGTGCTTTTTTGTGCACCACCTACTATAAAAAACGAAGGATGCTACATTTATGAACATGGACGCATGGAGGGATTCACTTCATAGGAAACAGTAATCTAATTAAATCTAATATCCAAAACGCTCCCTGTGTTTTGTTTATCACTATATTAAGATCTAAAGCAATCACCCAGCCTACGATGTCGACTGGTTTCTTAAATTAACCAATCACAGAGCTGCTTCTCAATTCTACTTTGTATAAGCTGAAGATATCCGCCGAGGGATCGAAGTTTCTCGACTGCATGTTTTTACATTACCAACGAATACATGCACACAAAATCAACAAACACCATTAAAAAAAACTTTGAGTGAAATTGCCTATCCGACTGTTCGCATGCGTCTAACAAAAAAACAAAAAAGAGAAATGGGACAACTTCTGCTTGTTTTGGCTGCCCTTTATTTCTACCATGGTCCGTGTTATCTGAAAAAATACAACAAAGGCCAAATACAGGACAATTACAGGACGAAGTACAAAAACATCACAAGACAACCAACTGTTTGTTACCTTTACCAGGGCAACAACCAATGCATCCTGTCGCACAACAAGGGACAAATACATCATTTGCAATTTGTAGTAATTGAATGTGGCAACTAAATCGGGATTATGGCGATCTGTTTATAATACAGGTGAATATATAATTGTATTGATAAAGGTATTTGTTGTCCATACAAAAAAGCATTCTGTTTTATCCTGTTGAAATCGACCTATTTGCCTTGCCGAGAAACTTTTTATGAACATTTTCTTGACAAAACTGTGTTAAATTATTTTAAACACCTCATAGTTTGTGTGCATCGTTTTGATTACATTTTGTTAACAGTACCAGTCGGTGGAGGACATTGCCTTCACCAGTAGTATTATTACGTCCCTGTATCTACTCCTTGCTATGGCAGGAATGCAGTCTGTTATTTTACCAAGGTGAGTCGAGTTTTTGAACTAAAGACTTATACCATCAGGCAGAACGCATGTTTTCCTCACAACGTCTATTCCGTGTGAAACTATCCGGCTGCTCTTTTAAGGATCAGGGGCCGTGGTTATAAAAAAAAGTCCTTGAGCATACTCAGATGATATAACGTTCTTAGCTGAGTCGACTCCCGGGTTTGTGTTAGACTGAAAACCAAGGTTATACAGCTGCTCACGTATCATGGGCAAGGCTCGGGACATGCTCTAGACTGTACTCAAAGCGCTTGCAAATTTGTTTGAAGAATAAGAATAAGATGGATGCATATGCTTTTTGACATATCCGTTCAATTTTGAAAAAAAGACTTTCATAAGGCTCAACATATGTTATTATTGACTTATAAAATCCCCTTGTAGCACCCAACAAAATTTTTATTGGCAGAAGAGGTTCACAACAGCGTGCTCAAGTGAAAAGAACAAAACTCAGGGTAGCATGAACTCAAGAGTTGGAGTACAGCATGCTCAAGTTTTTATAACCTTGGCCCAGAATACTCATGCAGAACATTATTTTAAATTAAATGAATTGCAAGACAAAAGCAACCGATCGACAACCTTTAATTTATTTTTAATGTTCTTGGTTTGTTTGAGTGTTTAGAACTATATCTGTATGCAAGTGTTTTCTCTGCAGGAATTAAAACTATAGAAACGTCAGTTTTAGCTGCCTTTATCCTCAGCTGAAACACACGAGTAAATTCCATCTCATTTGGAGACAGGGTATTTAACTCATACGTGTGTATGAGTGCGTGCTGTATATCAAGCACTGTGGCCGCCTTTCAGCATGACTGTAGATTACTCATGATAACTCAAGATAAGTGTCCTGTTCAGAGTATGCCTCTTGGAGGTTAACAGAATAAAATTCGGCTATTTTGATTGGTTGAAAACCACATACCAGTGCCCTTAGTATTTGAAATCATCCATAATATGATATGTTTTCTATGATTTCAGAACCCTGTTGTTGTTGATGTTGTTTTTAGCCGCCTTCTCTTGGTTGTCCATTATCCTCATGTTAATACTCAGCGTCAAGCTAAAGGTAAACTGATTGGTCAAAAAGAGAGGGAAACAAATTTCGCTTAAATTGTTTACACTAAACTTTGTTGGTAAATATGTGGATGTCCGCTATTTGTTTAACTAAAATGTCGAGAAAAGAAATTAAGAGGAGTTGGAAACGTGTGTTTATCAGATCTTTGGACACTGGGTGTTTATGATGTTTTTTTTGGGTATAATCTGAATGAAATTATAAATCAGTTTTAAGGTTCGGGTTAAATCGAAACCAACTGATAAGGGCAAAGGGAAACAACTTTCGATTTGCAGTTCTTATGTATGGTGATATATTGTTTCTAGTAAAAATAGCATAATATATTGATCCCCTGAATCGTAACCTAATTCTCCTATAGTATATATCAGATAACTACTAGCTTACATATGTAAAATAAAATTTTGATGAACTGAAATCGGTAGGACATAAAAGTAGCATTATGTCAAACAATATAATACTCTTTGATTTATTTTCAGTGTACAGTATTTGACCTTCGAAAGTCTCCTGTTCTGCGGTTGTTTGTTATGATAACTACAATTATTCTCATTTATGCAACGGCTCAAGTAAATGTGGTAAGTGATGTAATATTAGCTATTGATCGTTTTTCGAAGTATGTCTGTCTTGCATAGTCGTAGGCCTACGCCTTGAGCCACATGCGAGTGGCGCATGAGCTTGCAGGCGGTCAACAGTGCCACACCCTTTGAAAAACGTCAATAACGAATTTATTATTGGTGAAGCCTCGGTGAGTTCAATTTTATTCACTTTTAACATTTATGAAATAGGTTTTACCTAGAAACGATCTATGTTTGCGTTTCGAGTTATCTCCCCTGTGGTCAAGTGTTGCTATGACAATGCGGATACAAGCCACATCGACGATGATGCAAAGAATATTGGCCTACTGTTGTTCCGATGTTTTACCATCATAAAAATTCAGCGGCTGTAAATCAGATATGGTTTTTACTTTGTTTGTTTGAATAAATTTTGAAAACGATATTCGAAGTGGAGGCGGCCATATCTGTTTTCATATTACCTGTGAAATCTCGTGACATGAGGATTCTCACGGGGTTTACCTTTTTTACCCCTCTGCAAATTGACCAATCAAAACACAACAAATATGGTTGACAGAAAAGAATGCGGAAAATTTGACTGTGGCTTATGATTGTACAAACGTTTAATCTTGTGAACACAGAAACAAATTTACAAAAACAAAACTGCATTTCCTTCCTCCTTTACTTTCTGTGAGACCTTACGTTTAATCCCCCGGAAGCTGTATCTCACTGTTTCACCGTATGTTATGCCCCATCTCTGTCGTTTCAGTTCTGTTGTGAAGGCGGTATATGGGTAGAAATTAGCACTGAATTGTACCCGGACTCCGTTCATCTGACCTGTGATTTACCCCAGTATATTTATCTCAGTGCCATCCTGGTATTGTTGTGTGTGACGATCTTCCTGCGGCTCTCGGCGCTTGTTAAACTAGTGCTTTCCGTGCTGATGGCCGCCATCTATATTGTTCTGATGGAATACACACATAAAACATTATTTGATCAATTTGATCGAGATATGCAGTAAGTACAATATGTAAATACAAATGTATGTATTATTTCAGTTTTTTTTGAAAATCGAGCTACAAATCAGTATTTTTTTCTTCTCCTATTAATATAAAGGAGCTTGGTTATTACTATAATTATAAACAAAATTGTGTGAATTTCAACTCCTAGATGTATAATTATTATTGTTAGTTAAATATATTTGATTAAAGTTTTAAAAAATATGACTTTACATAGGCCCAATTATAATTTAATAAATTCCAGAAGTTGAAATCCATCCATAGTTTTAGTCCATATTTTATTTCTGTACTGACTTAGATATATGGATGTGGATGTCATGAAAAGTTACCCAGCCAAATTTTAATTTAATATAGACACGACGTTTATGATATGAGCTATTATCTAGCCTATTTGAAGTTTGAATTCGGGTCGATTTGAGAATATGTCCTGAAATATTTGTAAAATAATTTATCTCAGCGATCTTTGTTATTTGTTAATTTCAGACCAGCCATACCGTACCACGTGATAGGGAATGTGGTTTTGTTGATATTCATCCTAGCATTGTTTGTACACGGGAGGCAACAGGAATGGACGTACAGATTAGATTTTCTTTGGAAATCGCAGGTAAAGTTCCTTGTCATTGCTGAAAGAATATATTCACGATCTTAGTCAGAATCACCTTACCATTTCTCCACGAATGCAAACTCATCGTTCTTAGAGTGAATATTTAACATAAAACTGTCTCATTGTAGAATCAGTATTTCGCAAGGCTAGTTAGGGTTCGTGTGAGGGTTAGTTACTTAGGGTTAGTTTAAGGGTAAGTTAAGGTTGGTTTAAGGGTTATTTAGGGTAAGTAGGTTAAAGGGTATGCTGAGTCCTAGTTTTAGTGTTAAGTTTAGGTTTAGTGCTAGTTTTAGGATTAAGTTTAAAGTTAGTTTTAAGTTTAATTTTAGTGCAAGTTTTATAGTTAAGTTTAATGCTAGTTTTATAGTTAAGTTTAATGTTAGTTTGAAGGCTAGGCTAAGTATTGCTTAGATTGTAATAAATGAAAGGCAAAAAGTTAAGACTCAAATTCTTAGCTTAATCATGGAACAGAAATAATTCCGAATATAACTGGGTAGGTGTATATGGGGTCACCAGTATGACTGTGTCGGACATAATAATTACACCCAATCTGGTCTGAGCAAATTAAAGAGAACTACAAATGTGTTTCGACCTAAACTTATTATCTTTATTGCATATTTCGAAAGACAAACACCTGTATTGCACTAGCGTTTGAGTAATCCCAGCCATTGATGTCATCTCTGCTTGTTCGGTTGCAAGTGCAATACAGGTGGTTGTCTTTTGAAAATATGCAATTTTAATAATAAAATAACTGTCAATTAAGATGGCTCATTGAACTTCTATCTCGACTAGGTGCATCACCTATATTTGCCTTGAACTGATTAGATAACGTGTTTTTCTAATAACTAAGCAAGTCTGAATATAGGCAGGGGGTGATGTCTTGTAAAAGTGCTCTTTTCATAAACATTTATACTGTGATAGGAATCTAAATGTCCAGTTAGGGGAATATTTATTTGTACAGTATTTTTTCCTTAAAGAAATTATTTTGGGATAGAAAAAATAAATTCAATTATTTGTACGATGACCAATACCATGCAAATACCTATAGTATATTCAACATACCATATCACATTGCTTTTTATATTTGTAGTGATATCAGGACATTGATCATTGTATCTCAAATAAATATTATTATTCCAATAGGGATATATTGACATATTTGTCTCTGACCTTAATGAAACATTTTGTTTTTTTGTTCCTCATAGGCTGCAGAAGAGACGTTTGAAATGAGAGAATTACAAACCAGCAACAAACAAATATTATGTAACTTATTACCTGCTCATGTGGCCAAACATTTTATAGATAATCAGAATAACAGTCATATGGTGAGTTTTGAGCTACACTTTTAGCGATATATATATATCATATTAACAGTCTTACTGTCTAGGAATCGAACCGCGACCATCCAAATCAGGCCTCCAGTCGAGGACAGTAAGCACGGACACTCAGCCAAGAGTACTTTCATTTATTGATATATGAAAGTTGTGGGTTCAATTCCCTGACGGCTCTTAGCCAGCAATATTTTCTGAATTATAATCTATATTTAAAATTAAAAGTTTAACACCAAATTGGCGAGAACAATGTTGAAATTCAGTTACCTAATAACAAAACATTTATTCAATATTTATATATCATATTGTGTACAAGTAACAAATTGCCATTTATAATCATCATCTCTAGTGTTGGACTGGTTTTCAGGGGACGTCCTTCCATACATAACTTCGTTTCAGTACTTTCAATAAAGTATAAGGTTTAACGTTTTGTTTTTCTTACACATTAGGAGCTTTACAGTCAGCAGTATCATAAGGTTGGGGTATTTTTCGCCTCGATACCAAATTTTTCTGACTTTTACACGGAATTGGACGGAAACAACCAGGGCGTGGAGTGTCTCCGAGTTCTCAACGAAATCATTGCTGACTTTGACGAGGTGGGTGCTTGTGGGAAAATCATACTTCACATGTTTATTATAAAACCTGAAGGTTTTATATCTTACATTTGGATTGGCTTAAATTCATCACTTGGCTATATGTTAAATTGTCCTAAAAAAGTAGACCTATAAACCGCTATCAATCCCAGAAGGCTATTCAAAATGAAATAAACCTTTTCCAATTACAAAAGGAAATCCTCCATTTATCAAGGAAGCCAAACTGTCGTCCGCTCCTTCTTTGTAATTTTTGAGTATATTTAGTTTCATAAATTGTTTGCGACAGTTTGCAAAACGCTGTTGTCATGACAACAAAAGGCATCAAAACTGAACGCCATGGCACAGGCGTGTTGGTAGATTTGCAAGTTTTTGTAAAACAGAAAACAGATCTACCTCATCACTCTTGTTCTTTGTTCATTTGATGAATTTCAAATAATAAAACAGATTATTACCTTTAAATTAGGTCTATACCGGTTTGCAGTCCACCAGTTAGCCTACAATGAACTCTATATTGTTCTTAATGACTGCTGTTGTAGCCTGTATCCATTGCTGTGTAGCCAACACTCAAAGCCCATAACTGTATAGCATTTGTCAGTGTTAAATGTTTATTTCCATGGATTCATGTGTCACAATACTGCTTTTTTAGTTCCAAGAAATATATAGAATATCGCTCTTTCATTGTTTTCGAAATTCACTTTGTTGATCTATAACTAAATAAAAAGCTTCGAAATCCTCTTTGAGTTATTATTTTCGCTAAATCATTTTGGGCGATCCTGCTTAACAGATGAATGGGAGCAGATTAAGCAGAAAAACTGAATAAGAAATCAAAAGTCTACCAAGCCGCTTTGTGCTGTGTAAAAGTATAAACAGTTTCTCATAAATCAACTGGGATCGCGACCGTGGCCTAATGGTAGCGTGCGCGCTTATTAATCCAACTCCAATGTGCCATTCACGGGATTGATTTCGTATGTGGACCATCAGGTATATGAGGAAGTAACACAATGCGGCTCTGGCAATCGCAGAGATTGTTTTTACGAGATTTCCTCCCGGTTTTTCACAGTTAAGAGCTTAGGAACAGTGAGAAGTGGAAAATCCGTCATCATAAAAGTGAAATATCCTGGAGGACAATGAAACAAACAAACAAACAAACAAGAACATAAATCAACTTCTCTAGTTAAAAGACTAACAATGGTTTTGTGGTGCTTGACTATATATTTCCTAAATTAATTTCCAACTAAGACCATTTTCTTTGGTTTTTGTTCAACTATTTTAGGGCGGATTTTTCAAACTGCTATGTGATGCCTTTGTCTTTTCGTTGCCTGTTTAGAATAAACTTACATTGTTGTTGTTGTTGTAATTTATCTTTTAGCTTTTGAACGAACCTCGATTCCGAGCTGTAGACAAGATTAAAACCACCGGAAACACATACATGGGAGCTGTAGGGCTCATGCCAGAGCATCTGATACAGGTAAGAATTAAACGTATCGGGGCCATCAGCTTTACCGCACCAAGGATTAAACACGCTAATAGAGAGTATCAGAACATTTGATTTTTTTATCTCTCAGATTTATGTATTGCTATGTGTTATTCAGAAGGTTTTTGTTTTGTATTTCCTGAGTGAAGCAATACGGAGAGTTTGAGTTATATCGTTACGACAATAGAGTGACGTCCCTTTGCGAAATGACGTTGCTACTTTATGGCACGGGAGGGTAGGCACATTCATATGGTTTCATTAAAGTTTACTTGTTTATTTGCAATATTCCCTATACCGCCCAGGTTAAAAATCAAGGCTTGGCCCTCCCTTGCCGTAAACCGATAACGTTATTTAGCAAAGGGACGTTCCTCTGTTGTCGTAACGTAATAACTATGGCAATATACTATTTTAATTATATATGGATAAGTTTGTGAAACCATCTATAACTTTCAAGATTTAGCAACGTGTCTAAGCTCTATTCAGGAAGTGACGGACGGACTATCCGTTAATGATCGCAACTCCTATCTTCTGCGCATGTTATAAAACACAGACCAAATGTCTTTCGATCTTTTTTATGTATTTTTTGTTTGTTTTAAAGGAAAACGAGGAATCGGTGACATATTTTTTGGCTGTGTTGGTTGAGTTTATTTTTGCTATGAAGGATAAACTCCGAGTGATTAACGAAAATTCCTATAACACATTTATGATGAAAGTTGGTAAGTTTTTCCCGCTTTAAATTGTTTAAATTGTAATGGAACTTTCAACAGCAAGCAAACTGTTGCCAGTGGTGTCGAGAAACTTTTAGAAATAATCAATTTAGAAGGCCGGGTGGCTGAGTGGTATAGGTTGCCGGCATTTACTACTGTCGATTTGCGTCTAACCCTGACGTGTTTCAACCTGCAAAATTTTCTGAACTAGAGTCTGTGTAAACTAATAATGTATTATCCCTAAATAACCAAAATACTAAAAATACTGGTAGTTGTTGCAGTTTTCAGTATTGTTCCCTATATTTTAACTATTCTGCTAAATGCTGTTGGTCGTAGTCGACATGAAATTCGTCTCAGAGAAAATCAAAGTCATGTTGAAACAACATTGTCATAATATCTCCCTGTTAAATTTAGACAGATGCGTGAATTAGGATACACCTAATACTTCCGACTATTTGTGCAGAGAGTGAGCAGGTCCAGTTCGCAGTGGCACAAAGTCCGCTGTTGCACTGCCAGTTTCAGACCAATCGTCATGCGTCTGTTCTAAAACTACAGCATTGCTGAACTTTTAAAGTGGCTTGTCAGTGAACCAGAGATCAAGTACAACTTGGAATAATATCATATGTACTCAAGTTGCATTTCACTAACAGACTTCAATCAAACTACGGTCACCGCATTTTGCTTTAATTCTAATAATATTAGTTAACATATGTGAGCGTTAACATTATTTACACACGCAGCATAATTGCATCATATTTGTTCTTTTCAAAGGTGTTAACATTGGGTCTGTGGTGGCTGGAGTGATCGGTGCTAGGAAGCCCCAGTACGATATCTGGGGGAATACGGTGAACGTAGCCAGTAGAATGGAGAGCACGGGTAGACCAGACCATATACAGGTTAGTTGTGAAATTAAAGACAAATTCATGGACATTTGTTTCAACGAAAATTTTAAAATTACAGATCAGGCAGTTTGTACAACTTTTGATACAAAACCACAGTTGATCCACTTGCTACATGGCCGCGGAAATCTTGACAACAGGGCAGTTGGCTGTCGAAAAACAAGTGCCTTACTTGTTATTATCCATATAAGGGTGCAACAACGTCCAGGCATGTCGCGAAGTTTTTTGGGACAATGGCATTGGTAGGAACACAGAATGCCAGTTCAGAAGGTTAAGGCTTTCCACTTACATGTATGGGGTCCCAAGGCATTGCTAATCCTCATTTCAAATAATAATTTTGGAATTGCTAAATTTGATTGACAATCCTGTTTTCGTTGTAGGTAACGGAAGATGTCAGAGAAGCTTTGAAAGATCGCTATGAGTTCAAATGTCGAGGTCGAATTATCATCAAAGGCAAGGGCGAGATGGTTACTTACTATCTGATGAGTAGAAAAGCCGGAACGTATTTTCCTGACAACCCCTCTTTGTGCAGTCTAAGTCCTGAAAGTCCATGCGCAGCGAGACCGCCATCCAGAGAATCGAGGGGGAGTGCTCGGGAGTCTGTTCCTCTTGTGCGTCAGGCAAGCACAGGAAGTGGACGAGATATGAACCGACAAGGTTCGATCAACTCAAACGGGAAGGGCCAACTGACGTATGGGGCCATCCCCCTAGAAAGAAAGAACAGCACGGATTCATTCAGGGGGTTAGTTGGTACCCCCACAGGAAGTCTAAGTAAGAAAAGACCTGCTAGCACGGACAGTCCGAGGGAAAGCAGGAACCCATTACGTAAATTTAGCAATTCCAGCCTTACAAATTGCCTTTCTGGAGATGTTACATACTCACGTGTAGATTCTCCTGAATTACCAGCTGTACATTACATGAACATCAATGTACAGGGGAATAGTCTACCCAGACACGAAAAGAACATTATCCAAGCTGCCTTGTTTGATAGTCTGAAGGCAAATAATTCAAACGACAGTCCTAAATTGATATCAAAACCACCTAATAAACAGAACGGACCTCCTGCTAACCAGATCCCGCCGTCAGGAAAATATAAGAAAACTCACTTAAATGATCCGCAGCCACGGCGTTCACCAAGCACCAGTAAACATCAGCCTCCAATAGCTAGGCCCACCCCACTTGTCTTTGCCGGTGTGGCACCAGTGTTGAAATCGCCGGTTAGATCTCCATGTAATAAATATTCTCCACAGTACACCAACGGAGACCCTTTGTTCAATAACTTAGCCAATAGTTCGGGAAAAAAAGATATTCCCTGCAAGGAAATTATTGCAATGAATAACATGTTGAAAGAGTTGGGGCAATCACTCAGTCCTACGGGCCAAAGTCGTCAGCCTCTCTTGAAGACTCCAACAGTACAATCTCCACTGTCACCAAAATCCGGCAAGAACTCAAAGGAAGAAATGCTGGTCACAGGTGTTTACAAAGAACCTATTGACAAGAATTTCGCTGGAATTGCAAATCAAAGAAACAGTACAGATAAAACTTTTAATCTCATTGACTTGGAAAGTTCAGGGAAACCGCCACCGATGCCAAATTTGACACGATCACCATCAGCTGGCTCAAGGAGTAGTTCATCACGGTCAACACTGACACCCACTTCTGCACTCTTAGCAAGTATCGATGGTAAAACAATGTCGATTCTTCCTGCATCATTCGACAATGACTTTCGCCGACCCGTTTCATTTCAAGCAAGATCTCCACCGTTTTCAACAGATTTTGCCAATCACAGAAATGGCCCTCTTTCACCTCCTCAAAAACTGCCTAGTAAAATTCCTCGTGCTGTAAACGGTATTGAAAAGAAGAAATTTACATTCCCCTGTAAAAATCTCCCCCGTCCTACAAGTCCGTCTTGCCACTCCGATGATGACAAGGAATCCAATAGTTCATATCAAACGAGCGACAATTCATATGCCCTGGAACCCATACCGCTTAGGGCTGGAATGGGTCGTTACAATAGACAAACGTCTTGCCCAGATAACCCACTTCTGTTTCAAAGAGAGCAGCGACTGAGGAGATTTGGTTTGCATTCTAGATCTTCTGATACATTAAGCAGCTCTGGCCGCCGATCTCCCGCCACCCCTCGATTCCCTGTAGCAGAAGATAGTGACGCTTTCAGCGATTTCCTACAGGAGTTAATAGGGGCTGCTGCTAAGCCAAAATCCAAGAATGACAAAGGAATGTCAACTAAACCACCTAATAGCGGATCAAGAAAAATAAACAATTCTAAAAGTTGTAATGGGGCTAGACCAAAGCAACCCCAAAATGGAGTTCCTATGGAGTCAAGTGAGGTGATTAAGGCTCTTATAAGTCCGAAAGAGATTAGAATAAATCAGGAAGGTTTGGATAAGCCAAAAGCTTCCTTTGATTGGCAACCAAAGTTTGGATACTCTAAGCCAGAAGAAGATGCTGAACAAGGTGAGACTTCACCTGCTGCAAGACCGAAAATAGGACCGAACCCATACCAAGTTAAAAGAAGACAAAATTTCGGTTTGCCTCCACGGCATTGTAGAAGTTTAGATTATATACCAAGTGACAGAGAAGACGGGATGTCCTCAGCGGCCTCTTCTGCAAATGTCAGTCCAAAATTTAAACACGCACTGCTTTTTCCCTATTCAGTTGCTAACGGGCGCAAGCCAATTGCCATGGACAGTATTAGCGTCTCGTCTGTAGCGAGTAGTAGCGAAATGTCTCGAAGTGATCCGGCCATCAACTTCGATTCCGGTTCGGCTGCTTACGAATCCGAATATGATAACTACAGGCCTGGTATGACAAGTGACGAGGATTATTTCGCCCATGAAGTGATAAGTGACATTGACATTGACCTTTTTGACGATATAAACATTGATAACGTTACAGTGAGTGATACTTATAGCCTTGATATGCCTTTAAGAAAGCTAAGCAAAAAAATAACCGAAGTTTGAATGAGCGGTCTTCTGAACGGAAGTGAATTTGTTGGTGCTAAATTGCATTTGTCTTCCATTATGTTGAGTCCCGGAGTTGGATACACAGTCTCCTGTAAGCCATTTCAAAATGCACCGATGTGAGTAGAGGGGCTAACGCAAATCGAATAGCTATAAAAAATGTAAGTGCGCAAAGCGTCATATGTACATAGTGTGGTGTGTTAGAATGGTGCAGGGTATGAGACGCACGCTGCAGACTATAGTATAAGAGAATTGTTTTGGGAAATTGGTGTAAGATTTTGGAACCAAACATTTAGTTTCTGTAAGCCAATGAGATTGTAAAGCTGAACTTTTTGTAAATCCTTTCGGCTTATTTCAACGAGTACGACTTCTTTTGAGTGGAATGGAATATAATAGCTCAAATTGGCAACATTTCAAACAATTTGAGTGCTGCGTTCACGATCTTCTCACTTATGTCCTTTCGATAATGTACCTTTTTAAATATCATCAAATAATGAAATACGTTTCTAAAAGCGACTATAATCCCCTTATCGGCTGATCACTGTTGCAGATGTGGCAGTTTGATTTAGTTTATGCTTAAAAGTGTTATAATTAATATAAAAAAATGTACCGTACGACTAGTCACCGATTCATTTACAACAGTGCTAGATTCGTATCGATACGTTTTAAAGGTTGTACACTTTTATTAAAACTGGCACACAACTGTTTAAGGCGAATTATGTTAAGAGCAAAACTAGCATAATTTTTGAAAAGGGAGATTACTAACAGTGAAATCCGGTCCAAACACAGTAGGTAGAAAACCAGCGGAAGATGTGTTATACAAATAGTAATCAATTTTCAAATAGCCGGACTTTGTGTGTTTTTTCCATTATGTGTTGAATATTTTTTTATTGGGGCTCTAACATTTTATGTCCTTCATATGTTCAACGAATGAAGTTTGTTTAGAAATAGCTTTTGACTTGAAAGCTTGAATTAGATATGATAGATAGGTTGTTTTTACTTGATAGTGTGTGTGTACAAATTAAAAAAACACAGAATTTAATTATAAGGCCTAAGTTTATATCGCATGACTGGTTACAAAAAGTGTGTGAGGAATGTAAAGGTAAATGGATTATCTTTTTGTTTATTTAAGTAGATGTATATTAATTTGCAAAAGCGCATTATTTATTTTCTTCTGTTCTTAAATAGTAAGGTATCCGGAAACTAGTTGAGAATAGAAATGTGGGTCACAATCTTTTTTTGGCGGACCTGTGTTATTCAGTGCGTACTTTCAGCTCATTTGAACAAATATGACGGACATGCGTTGTAAGATAGACTAAAGTAAGATTCCTAGACCAGGGCTATGCTTTTAGTGGCAAAGTTAAACTAGCGCAAAAGCAAAATTCTTGGCATATATGCACGTGTTAATGGCGGCGAATTACACATCTAACCGACGTAAGTATATGCCATTTCTATTCAAATTCATCTATATAGCTATATATCTTTCCGTGGGGAAAGATTCCCTCCTCAATATAGATGCAAATTTGCGGTCTTTCTTCCGTGACCTTTGTACCTTAGTATAGGCTTGAGCGCTGGCACAGGTAGCAAGGGGTTCGAGTTCGAATCCCAGCGGAGGCAAGCCCCATTGTCTTTGCCTGCCATGATATTTTTTCGATCGGGCATCTTCTCAAGTCATTTAAGAAAAATCAAGCTACCATAATTGCGATCCTTGATAGGACATAAGCGGACCTGCCTAACCAGAGTATTCTGGACTATTTTGTACGCATAATTTATGTTGAATACACCAATATGCTATAAAAACACAGAAATTAATATTATGCGATATGCTGGTATTCTGGAGTATTTTATATTTTGTACGCATAATTTATGTTGAATACATGTGCACCAATATGCCATTATAATACCCACAGCAATTAATATAATGTGCTATGCTCTCACCAAAATACACAAAATGGTCGGAAAAACTCATAAAAAGCAGTGTTATTTACACACGAATGTATTCGTGGGTAGGCAAGTTTGTGCAAGCATGGCTCTTTAAAAACTATCCAGACATTTTAGCATTAATTGTACAATGAAGTTAGGGGTTTGCTGTGACTTTTTGGAATACCTTCGGGTATACATTTGCTGTAAATCATGTTCACAACTTTCTTGATGTGTCGCGTATCACGTTTTCATATTCGCGTTCATTTTTCTGTATTACTTTTCTGTATTTATTATAGTCATTTATATCGTTTTTATATAAAATATTTCACTTCCTGTCATGATGAATTGGAAGGCTACTTCAACACCTCTTCAATATGTATAGTATTTAATTATGCACTAAATGAAAGTTTGCTGAAAATCTTGGTATGTGTTCCTTTTTTGTTTTGTTATTTGTTTTAAGTTAATTGGTTGGACATGTGTGTAATCTAACTATAAATCAGTTATGTTGGCTTTTGTTTGTGTTACGCTCAAAGTCAAGTAGCTTCATTGTTTGTTTGTTTGGTTTGGGGGATGAATGTCGTATATACGGTTATTTCACTCATACGAAGGCGTGCCAACACAATGCGTGCGGGAAACTACCATAGACTCTACTGCCAACAAACAAAGACGAGACAGGTCATATACAAATACTTGAGTAACAGTCCGGTTTCAGGCTGCCCTTTACTATTGGAGCATAAGGACAACCTTTCTAAAATATAATCGATTCTACATTCTACGTCTAAGATATACCTGGTCCATCTTGTTTTGCCCTTCTATTATTTGCTGGTCTATGAAATAATAATAAACTTTTATTTCAGACTTTTTGTCCATATAACATTACAATTGTGCATATATGATTACCAAATACAGCCTTTTCGTAGTAGTCTACAACTGTACACAAACTTGCATTTTTTTCCTTAAGCATATTGATTAATGACTATACAAAATATTCTTCCAATGTTTAAAAATCTTGGAGAATATGAAAA
>JARFOD010129528.1:0-28111 GCA_031763545.1 Mopalia muscosa
GTGATTACTACATACTTACATGTACTAGTGATTACTACATACTTACATGTACTAGTGATTACTACATACTTACATGTTCTAGTGATTACTACATACTTACATGTACTAGTGATTACTACATACTTACATGTACTAGTGATTTATACATACTTACATGTACTAGTGATTACTACATACTTACATGTATAGTGATTACTACATACTTACATGTATAGTGATTACTACATACTTACATGTACTAGTGAATAAAACATACTTACATGTACTAGTTATTACTACATACTTACATGTACTAGTGATTTTTACATACTTACACATGTACATGTACTAGTGATTACTACATACTTACATGTACTAGTGATCACAACATACTTACATGTACTAGTGATTACTACATACTTACATGTACTAGTGATTACTACATACTTACATGTATTAGTGATCACTACATACTTACATGTATAGGGATTACTACATACTTACATGTACTAGTGATTACTACATACTTACATGTACTAGTGATTACTAATACTTACATGTAGTAGTGATTTCTAAGTACTTACATGTATAGTGATTAATAGTGATTACTACATACTTACATGTACTACTGATTACTACATACTTACATGCAATAGTGATTACTACATACTTACACGTACTAGTGATAGCTACATACTTACATGTACTAGTGATTACTACATACTTAAATGTACTGGTGATTACTACATATTTACATGTACTACTTATTACTACATACTTACATGTGATAGTGATTACTACATACTTACATGTACTAGTGATAGCTACATACTTAAATGTACTAGCGACTACTACATACTTACACTACTAGTGATAGCTACATACTTACATGTACTAGTGATTACTACATACTTAAATGTACTAGTGATTACTACATACTTACATGTACTACTGATTACTACATACTTACATGTAATAGTGATTACTACATACTTACATGTTGTATTTGGAATGATATTGTACCGCAAAATGCGATTGTCCTGTCTTGTCTTTGTTTGTTGCCATTGATGTGGAGGGTGGTTTCTGTCGCCCATTGGGCTGGCACGCCCTTATGTGAGTAAAGGCAATAAAGACAAATTTATAAATACATAATAAAGTCGTAATAATTACTGCATACTAAACTCTAAATAATGACATACTCATTAGTAATCACTGCATACTAAAGTCGTAATAGTTTGGTAGTAATTACTTCATACTCAACTCGTAATAAAGACATACTAACTATTTAATTCTACATACAAATTCACAAATAAAGGGATAATGATAGATATTACAATAATGACTTCAGAAAGCATCAAGCTATCAATATATAAACATTGCAATACATAAACAAAACTTCGTTTGTTGGCGTTTATTTGCGGAAATTCCCAGAATTTATTAGAAACAAATGCCAACAAACGAAGTTTTGCTTAATGATGAACACACCTTTACACAACTGTTATGTGGCGTATCTTGTCTAATAATCTTGTTTATAAAGCCAAATGGAAATGACAGATTGCAGGCCGGGAATCGAAAACTGACAGCAGTTTACAAGACCAACATTGCATTATAAAAGTTATCTCTAGCTAACACAATAAACAGATTAATGCAGTTCAATTTCTGTACATGCAACAGTGTCCATTGATGGTTTGTTAAGTTTGAAATAAAAAAAAAGCGCTGTAAAATATTCGCCTTGTCAGCTGGGTGTCAAATTGACAGGAAATGAAGAAATGTCAATTGACATAGATGTTCAAATTGTCTGTCTGTGTCTTTCAAACGTGTCGTCTTTATTGGACATAACTTAGTTAAACCGGACGATGAAAGTCAATAAAGGAAAAATGTGCTTACACACTAAACAAAAGAGCGTTAGAGAATCGCTTCTAATTGAATTCAGAGCATTCAAACCTTATTTTAACCACTAAAGATGGACATCGTTTTGGCCATTTCGAGCAAAGTTTCGTGGTCACTATACAGAAACAAGTCACTCTTTAGAATGTTGAAAACGTAACCTAGTTTCCGGCGTTTGATGAATAACATATCAATCTACCCACTTCACTGGAGGCAGCTCCCCCCCCAAAAAACGAGCTTTAATAGCCCAAAATAATCTTAATTACGATGGGGAATAGTATGTCGAACATATGACGACGTGGTGGCAATTAACACTAAACTTAGACTACGGTTGCCTTGTGTAACAATACACCAAAATATAACCTGCTCTAAGATAGTTTAATCCCGTAAAAACACAAATCCTGTTAATATCTACTTTGTAAACTACAAAATGAAAATATTCTTTGCTTTCATTTTTGAGAACCGTATTATTCTGCTAACAGAAGGTTAGTGAATGTATTTTTGTCTTTAAGAAAGTGAACATAAACATTTTTTTTCCGGCCAGAAGGCTAATCGCTAGTTGGCGATTCGGTGGCTAGCTCTCATGGTCATGGCATGGTTTTCAACATGCGGAATTTTCTGAATTAGAAACTGCATGTTTAAAAGTAACAAAGCGACGAAAATACGAAAAGGTTGTATATGTCCGCTAGCTATATTTCGAGGTGGGCAGTTGGCTGCCTGATGTATGTGGCATGTAATTTATACTAACTATAGACATGCGGAATCTGTACAACACTAATAATACAAATATAAACATATTAATAATATTAATGTATATGTTGGGTGTCCTTGTATTTATGGTTGCCTTTTTAGTTTATTTCTCTTGATAAAAACAATTGATGAATTACTCAAGAAAACATTATAGCAACACTTATCCTGAATTGAGATATGTTCTACAATGCCTTTTACTAACGGTTCATTTGCCAGAACATCCCTTTGTACAAGTGATTCGTCATGGAATCCCTACAAGGGCGTTTTTAGGTGCCGTCACTGTTACCTAGACCATATTACATTATGACTAACACTAAAAACGATCCACCAAAACAGAAAAACGGGTTTTCTTAATAAGTATGCGCCGAAACAGAATCTTTGGTGTTTCTGGAGACCTATCACAAAAGATCTTCATTGCCACAATTTCTATCATTTTAAATGTTTCTGGTTCTCTCAGAGTAAACCAGTGAACTATTTGAAGTTAGAACTCTCATGGCGAAAGGTTGTGTATAACGAACAGAACAATCTCCCTGTCTATGGCTGGTATAGTGGTCAGACTTGACAATGCTGTTTGAATACTATTAATTATAGTGTTAGAAGTATGAATCTAGAATAGGCCTGTTGAGATGAAGTATTTACAAAGCCCAGAAGTCACGCTGTTAATCGTGTATGTATAAATGTTAGCTGTGTGGTTATTTGTGTCTCTAAACGGTTCAGGTGTCCCCAAACCGACGACCAAACCAAACAGATGAGCTAAACGGAAACGAATTCTATTGGCACTATCAGGGCTGGTTTAATTGTTTTAAAGTGCCACGTTGTCTTAAAGATGATCGGTGTTTACCTGGCGGTGTTGATTAAGAGGAGCCAGTGACTCGGGAAGCGAGAAGATTCTGTTTAATCAACAATCTGATATATTAGATACCCAAGCGCTTACTGGTGTTCACTGTTTCCTTCCAACACTTACTTGAAACAACTCTTATTGACAAATAACAGATTTGGGATATTAACCAATTGTCTACCGAAATCATATCTAGCTTTGATATCCAGTCTGGTTTTTAAGGAAAAAAGCTTAAATTATGAACAGGGGGTAATTAAAATCATTTTACAGTCGAAAAAGTCTCAATTAAGCTTACCCAGATCAAATGAGCGTAATCTTTATGCTTAATGTAGCAAATGTACGTCAAATATTATGGCCAGCGTAACTATAGGCACATCTATTGGTATATGTCCTGTTGTCCCGTTCACAATATAGACTCATCAGTTCCATTTCTAAAACAGATCAACTGTCCATTCCTTATTAGAGAATAGCTATGCAAAAAGTTCAGAAGTCATGGAAAAGCCGCGTTTTAAAGAAATAGTTTATCTGCAATAATAAAAGTACACTGCTTGAAACAAGGTAGAACAAATTACATAAAATAGATCAAATCATTTTGTTTGTTTTTTTTCTGATTATTTGTGAATGTCAGAAAGCAGCTTAAACGATTAACTGATTCTTCAGAAAGGTATAAAATAGTTTACTCTCAAAGTGTTGGCTTTTATACATTTTCTATCGAACTTACATGACAAATTACGCGTTTTCTTTAGAATGATTCGGAACACGTTTTTGTTCAGAAATTGTTACATTTTGTGTTGTTATTTTAGTGTCAAGGTATTTAGGTCATTATCATGGATGGTGTCAGTAAAGCTCTATCCAAACACCGCAATGACAAACTCTATCGCTAATCACCTCGTTTGAACTTGTGTTCTAATTTACTTTGAACTATTGGAAGTCAACTGATCAACATGCTTTGAGTAAACGACCCAGCACTGATTATACAGGCAGACACAGCTTGTGAACATGAAGCGGGAATATCTGACCCAGAGAGTCCCCGGCTATCGTTACTAATTAGGTTTAATTCAGGTGAATCTAAAGGGATGTTGTGTACCGAGCTGACGTCACGCTTAAAGAGTGAACAATCACAAGAGAAAGAAATGGTTTATCCTAAAATCCACCAAGGATATTCTCGACAGGACGCGGACATTGTGGCAAGTTCAGTGATATTGTCTGCTTGACTTCAAATACTGACGTGTAACCCCAAGGTCTTGTTAAAGCTGTGTTCTTCTGACCACTGGATCATCCTTTAAGATACCTGTCAACCTGTCAGGACACAACCTAAAGCTAGTTGTCTAAGACTTTCTCAGGAACGTATTGGCGGTCTCTGTCTACTCTTGCCACCAGGTGGCCGTGACGAGAGCTGTTCTGACAGATCAGGACAGTTGACCAACCGTTCCTCACCTCCTGATAGAATTCCACGAGTTCCCTAAGCGCTGTTTCCCACACCACACACGTATATCTTCACTTATTATGTTTGTCTTAGACTCCACACCATTCCAATCTCACTTTAATCGATCTCAACTCAAGGCTTTTATGTATTTAAATCGATTAACTGTCCTTTTGTCTGGGGTTTCTATGAGATGAGCTTTTGTCAGACTTTACATTACACGCTAGCTTTCCAAAATATCTAATCAGAGGTCTGCGGTGTTGTAGAAGATTGGCATTATAGGAATACAGCCCTAATAACGGACTCGAAGCGTCCCGAATTCGGAAGAGAATAATAATGCATTTTGAAATCGAATAAAGTGAACATTGTTTTCAAATATTATTGTCCCATAAACGACTATGAAGCCATGGACTTATTGACTTTTTGTAACAAAAACAAGGTTAATGTTACTAGACCAATGTAGAATGAAGGCTTTTTGTATTGTCATGCAAATCTCACATGTAGATGAGATAGTTCACGCAGCTGTTCATTCGCACTTTTAATAGACTGTGTTACAGCATAGTAACAAAGACACTGTACATGACCAAACCAACACAAACACAAGCTGACAAAATACTGACAAAAAAGTATTTTAAATGTCCCACGGGATTGAATGATTTATTAATCAGGCATACAGGTTTTATTATTTTCGGATTGCTTTTTTTTCGTGTCACATGAATTTATACAATTTTCTTTGTAAAAGTAAGTAAAACGAAAATAAAATAATGACAATATTACTAAAAAAACTACGGAGAAGAGGAAGGGCAATGAAGTCAACGCTTGGGATGTGAATCGTCCGATGTGTTTTATTTACATGACGTGACAGCATTCAAATAATGTTTTTTTGATTAAATGTTGACGGGTCACACATGTATGTAAGGTTTATTTAACATTTTTTTCCTTATGTTTTTTGTTAAATGTAAGTACAATATTAGCACTCGGAGCTCCTAGATTGCTAATAAAATTTGTACAAAGATCATTAATCAAGGGACAAACGGAAGTGGATTTCCTGTTATCTTATTTGTACAATGGAAAATCTATGAGAACAGACACCAGCGTTATCTAAGAAATGCTACTTGTTTTATAAACTGAAATTTAATTTTTTTTTAATTATGACATTGAAATGGTTTAAATTTAACTTTAAATTTGTTATGATTTTGCTGATAGATTAAATGTATTATTAAATTTGAAAGAAAAAACAAATCCATAAAAATTGGGCACAGATTAAACGCAGTTTTTGTAGCTTCAAACAATATTAAGATGATGAATAAAGACAAATGTTACCTGTGTGTATAATATTAATTTTATTTCATTTGTTTTATGAAGAATTCTAAAGTGAAAACAGATAATAGATCAGTAATCATAATAAGATACCTCTTTTTATTTTCAGAATTTCCGCCTGTGTCTTTTGAAAAACCTAGGAATAAAAATGTTTAAGGTTATTGCCACAATGATGCTTAAGGAACTTTGTATAAAATATGGCCATGGTAAGTGCATAGTTAAGTTAAAGTTATAACAATTTGAAATGTGGTTACCTGCTGGAAATGTAGGAATATTTTGTGAGAAACAAAGAAAGTTCGTTTAGTTTATATATTTATTTGGCAGCAAAATGAAGAACTTTATACCTAACTATATGTTATTAAATTTAACGCCACATGTCAAGTCAGTGTTCATCCTATTGCCTTTGCTCACAGCCGACGTTAAAGATTATATTGTAACTCAATTTGTCCTGTTTTGGAAATAAAATAAAACTTGAATGAGTGAGTGAGTCAGTCAGTTAGTCAGTCAGTTAAGTGTAAATTCCAGGGATTTTATACATTGATCGATTATTTACACAGTTTACAAAATGGGTCAAATAGTACTCTATCTTTCTATTTACACACTTATTCAGGCTAACATATTGGAAGACGTATGGAAGTTCAGTCATTAGTTCAAACATCAAACATCAGCCAGGAGAAATTTTTAGAATTTGGCCTAAACATACCATTATTAAAATATTTTTGTTGAATTGTCATTTCTTTTCTTTGCCGGCTTATTTTACCTTTAAATTTGTATAGAACTTCCAAAATGTTTCTCCCTTTTGCTACTAAAGAGACATCTAAAACCCTTGAAATTCGGTAATGATAAAAATACGTCATTTAGGCGACTGTGTCATTTTCAGGACAAGCTACGATCCAGCGAACTTTCAGCTTGGGATACGTGGATTTACTTGATCTAATAATGGAAGCGTTCCCATATTTCTGGATCCTTTGGACTGAAAAGAATTACAATCGAATCAAAAGCTTATTAAGATGGATGTGTAAAATTTCTAAGACTGGGTAATATATGGGGTATATTCATAGTTTAAAATCTTAGAGAGGTGTCATTTTACTGGGCTGACCTCTAGCGGAATATGAACTGTATGACGTCCAGGAATCATTCCCATATATTAAGCAGTTGGGTGTCCTGGATGGCCCGAACAAAGATGAATATTTCCAGGCAGATAGGGAGAGAAATATGTCAGCGACCTTGCCGAGTGCATATTGATATTCTCACGATTAAAAGCCTACGTCTGTCCAGTCGGTCAATTCAGGTAGACAACTAACAATCTTCAATAAAAGATACGTAGAGACATTTTTGGGACGCTGATCGCGAAACAATGTTCAAGGATCTGGCTGGACGTTGTGCCGAAGCCTCGCACCTGCTCGGACGTTTGTAATTTCTCAAATATCGTATTGAAGGTCATCATAATAAGACAACAATAAGCAAAACTGGACCAACCTGAATATTAACGTCATTGAGCTAAATCTAAAGTATTGTGTAGTCTGAATTCTCAAATGACACTTGGATTAATGAAAGATCTTAGCTCATTTCGGAGTTTCAAGCACTCGACACATTTTAACAAATTGAGAAAAGAACTTAACCTTCACACAATTTTCATAGGAAAAGAAATGCTAACTGCCGACAAGCAGTTAGCATTGACAAGGAAATACGCTAGCAACTTTCGTTTATTGCTGTTATGTAGGGGGCAATTTTCCCAACAAACATCCATAGGCCGGACTTCTATGTAAGGGTTCATATCTATGTTTACAAAGAAAAACTCAATACAACATTTGCTCTATTTGCCGCCATTCGTTGACCCTCAAAATAAACGTTTTCTTTTTTTACTTGTAATGTAAATGACGATAAAAGACATATTTAAATTGAAAAAAGAAATTAAACTATAAAATACCGTTGCCAAGGTTTTAACAATTCACAGTTGATTTATAGAAATTTGTTTCGTGAGGAAATGACATTGCTGTGGCCTTGTAACCAATAGGAACTTTCTAAACGTTTGTACAGTATTATTTCTGTAATATCGTTTATGTTATTTTTTGTGTTATGTGTATGTCGTCACTAAATTAATGTAAATTTATTCGGTTTAAATTACCACAATTAAAAAAAAGAAAGAAAATGTAACATCCAGACAACTCGAACATCCGTTACTTTATCATCAACACACTTCGTCCACGTCGACAGCAATTCCAAAATCACAGGCTACGGAAAAGGTCAAAGCCTTTTTTTTGATTATTTCTGTTAAGAGATGTCTCCTTAGCATAAGAAACGTACGAGTGTATAGAATCGAACCGAGTTTGGAAACATGTATGACAAGTAGTGCATTTCCCCATTTCTTACAGATTACCCCAGCTAACATGTTTATAGATAAACACATTTTAAACTGTGAGCTCAGAAACAATCTCAAAGAGTGCACCTTTAGAACATTAGACAAGGAATCTCACGGCTTTTTAGCTCGTGTTCAGTATTTGGTATTGATCTTTAATTCGTAAATTCATGCCTTTTTTTTTATTTATTGAATGTTTTTACTATAATATTATTTCTATTCTTATAAAAATTTCTTTATTTTCATTTTTCCTTTGAAAGTTTTATGTATTTTAATATAAACTTTTTATAAACCTTTTTTACTAACACTTTGGGAATCGAGAGAGACTAGCGAGTTAATCGAACATCCCAACTAAAATGAAGTTATTATTATTATTACACTTGTACAGTCAACGGGGCGTAATTTTTCTTGTTAGTTTAATCGGTGTTAGTACTCATGGGTATGTCACTTATATGATTCTCTTTGTATTGGCGGTGATGTAGGTAACCTACCATAAAGACAACCAAAGTATCTCAACATACACCGGAACACATCTGAGCACACTCTGCTGTAGTTCTAAGGTATTTGTGGAGTATCATAATGATCCAAAATAAATTTAATTATGATTGACAACAGTTTTCAAAATTTCAAAAGAACGATGTTTCATGTCTTTTATGGCCGAAGTAATCTTGTTCATTACACTAGTGATACAAAATATTCCACTAGGCCTTCACTGTTGAATACTTGTTTAAGCAATAAACCGTTTTTGTCCCTCTTGCTATTGCCATGTGTTTCTAGGGTAGGAACGCCTGACATCTAGGATGATATTACATCCGTGAGGTGAATACTTGTGTGCTGAGGAATATATTCTCGGCTTGTTGGAAGGATTTCATAATGCCATAGTTTGCAACAGTAAGCTATTCTTGAAAGGAGTTATTTATTTATCTTTGTCTCTGTATTGGCAATGATTTGGTTATGTCAACGTCCAGGGTGTTTATGTGTATGAAGAGTTGTATAATGAGCGTGCTTCTTGGCAATAATTCTCAAGGTCTGGTCCAAGACAATGAATTATGTAAGATCATCAAGATACTTTGTACTTATCTGGGATATTCTGTAAGAGAAACTCAACTGACCACTTTAATAAATGTCGGGTTGTTTGTTAATACACAGGCAAACTATTGGCATTGACTTGTCAAGTTTACATAATTTTTTTCTGTGTGATTTGAAATACATTGTCGTATACATAGCTGTCTTTGACTTTGGTCTCTTGTTCGAATGAGAATAATCCATTTTATACTCGGACAACAAAGCATAGCGAAGAAGTAACAACATTTTAAAAAGGAAATTCGAACTTCTTAAGTGAAGTAAGATTTGGAAAAGAAAAGAAAAAAATACGTTTTTTTTTTTTTATCGGTTTCGCCATTGGCTGTCTATTTGTGTTAATGTCACACACTGTACCTTTAACTCACTAGGTAATCTGTTGATGAGATAACTACGTCAAACGCCCTTTGCTTAGTTATGACACTTGCCAACACTCGCACAGATCTAAAGGAGAGATACGTTGAAGATTTATTTAGTAAAGGCCTTTTCTTCGACTTCTCAATCATTAGAATTAATATGCACAGAGAACGTACAGCGGAACAGTTCCCATCTACGACAGAACTTATCCAGCGGTTTTAACATATCACAAGAAATTGATGTTTGTTTTTTCAGGCGCAAGAGGATTGTTGAGGTGTAAGCGGTGTGTATCGCTGCGGTTCACACATACCAGACCTCAGAGAAAAACAATAGCTTGTTTCCGATGTTGTGATCTGTGTCTACATAGCAGTGCCCGCCTGGTGGCGCAGTCAGACCTCCAGGAGGCTGAACTAGGCTTTACCTGGAGATTCCCGTCTCAGATCACAGATCAATGTTACTTACTTCAGCCTATAGACACTGTGTGTAAATTGGGGTAGCCGTTAATGTTACTAATAACACTTGGTAGTTGAGAGAGTCACGTTGTTTAGCATGGAAAGAATCTAAGATATATTCCTTATCTAGTTAGACCAACTAGATTTGACCAGATTGAATGGATAAATTATCTCGAGTTTTTAGAGTATGAATAAAACACTGTACACATTATAAACTATCTTGACGAAGTCAATGTTTGTAGGTGAGTTACAGTTGTTTACGGAACAAATTTGTATAAATGATGCCACTTGCTCTAATCAGATATGCTAACAATCGTGTGCCCGTATTCGTTAACATGTATATTTAAAATAAATTTTCCGAGTGCCAGCTTTAGAGCAAAAAAAAAAAAAAAAATTAAACAACTCAAGATGTCTACAGAAAACTATCTTGAAAGAAATGCAGAGAATATTTCAGGTGTAATAGAATACGAGATATAGGGATAATACTCTGTCAGTTCACTTTTACAAACAAACCTAAGACGATATGGCTACTAAAATCCTTCACATTGCCACCATAAAACAATTGGAATTCTCGAGTATGTATCTACATAAATGTAGTACAGTTTGCGTAAAAACTGTTCATACAAACTTGCAAATGCGAGGATATCAATGAGGCAAAATAGCTATAGGTGTCCATACAGCATCGACGTCGCCATCTAGTCTAGTTTGAGTTACCCTTTTTGTCATTTCCCAACTTCTTCCGAATCTGTTGAATTTTAGTGATGCATTTTATAAAAACGTTCCACAGTACGATCTCTGTTTTTAATAAAAGAAAACCAATAACAGCAGCATAAACAAATTGATTTTGAATAGAAACATGTGAATCAAATGATCACGTGTTGACAACATTTCCGTCCAGAGTTTATTG
This sequence comes from Mopalia muscosa, assembly GCA_031763545.1. Classification (NCBI taxonomy): domain Eukaryota; kingdom Metazoa; phylum Mollusca; class Polyplacophora; order Chitonida; family Mopaliidae; genus Mopalia; species Mopalia muscosa. Next base: position 11,353 of record JARFOD010129528.1, read on the forward strand.
ATTGTTTTATTTTTAGGAATCTCAGAAATTTGGCTAAATGTAGACTCGTGAAAGAAAAAATCAAACCGAGGAAGTTATTGACCATTTTTTTAGGCCGTTTTCAAACACAATGAGAGCTGGGTTGTTTAAAGTCGTAATTTGGTCACATCACAAATAAAATGACATGACGTAATGCAACGAAGTTAATAGCCTCATAAGCAACGGATCAAGGGTACGCGACAATACAGGTAAAAGGCAACAAAATGTACAGCAAGATCACAATAGCTCAAGAAGTATAAAACCCGCTCAGTTTCAAGTAGGCGCAATACCATGATTTTGTGGTATCTGTATAGCTTTCCAAACAATTAGTAAACGATAATCAATCATGATCCTGATAATCATTAGCGTAGCTTTTTAAATAGTGCTAAACGAAGCCAGTATGTGAGAAGCCACCAGGACGCTGGTATGTAAGAAATGAGATATGTTGAGTTTCAGACGAGGTGCGAATTCCCCAGTGTTGGTAAGGATTAATAGAACTTCCTTCTTTCACCGGAACTCCAGAGTCCTTTCCTCTTTACGGCTCCCCTCATATACGTGCTAACGCGGACAGTCGAGTACGAGCAATCGTGGGTGACGAGGAAGTCTTGGACAGTCGGCGACTCGACTGTAAATATCATCCTAAACGGGTAATGAGTGCATGAAAAGACAAAAAACACATTCATTCAGTATGAGGGAATCGTTTGTACATTCAGAGGATAATTTGTTATCAATAATGGATTTAAGCGTTGCTACCCATTAATTTAGAGCTGTTAATGCGCACATTTTGTATAGGTACAATCATTATTTCCAAACCATTAAAAATCTACAAAAAGTATGTCATGTTTTAAGTGGTTTATTTGCCCAACCAATAAGTTTATATAGAGAAAAAGGCCTTGGACTGAAACAGTTTGTTTGTTTTTCTAAAAAAATTGTTTAATCTTTTTATAAAATACACAAAAGCGCAAAATCATAAAATATCTCATTCAGAACAGATTTTAAAACATCTTTGGCGGCATTGGATGACACGAGTTCCCATGTTAATGCTCATGTTGTGTTTTTTTTAATGTTTAAACGTATTTAACAGAAAGGAGAGAATACAATTTACGTACAGTAATGGCATCTTTTCTTTAAATGTCTGTAGCCAGTTGCTCGAAAGACGGTTAGCCGCTAATACCAAATCAAATCACTAATACGGGTTTAGAAATAGACCTTTAACATGGCATGACGTCATCTAATGTAATAATCTGCGAAGGTAGAATGTAGAATGCATTAGTGTGAGAAGAATGGTGCTTCCATTAGAGCCATGTAGTTTTTTTGGTCAGAAATGATCCAAATTGCCGACACATATAGTCTTTAAATTGTTCTGAATAATACAAGCCGATCCCCGATCTGTAATGATTTGATTCCATGCCATTTGAGGATTGATCACACTATATGTTCACCATTCTGAGCGTTGTCCAAATCTTATGTTCAAATTTAACACCATTTTGTGAGGAGCTCTGTGGTGCAAAGACCTGTATGTATTTAGTGTGCTGTGATATTACGTGTCCCTGAACTCGATCTGGTGTTGATATTCGCGCTATAATATAACAGTGCCTTAGAGCAGTTCACTGTTGTTTCTAGGATTCGGTGAGAGTTTCTGACAGGACCATGCTAATCTGGTTCCCTGTTTGACATGTGGACATCAACAAGCCGGCAGAAATCACCAGCTTTAATGTCTTTGGTGAGAAACGTATAACCAGGGGGTTCGGAATATCTCATAGAACAATACATAATTCTGATTAAACCTGTATGTTTTATGTGATCAGTTATAGGATTTTGAACGACAGGTGAGAGGTAAGCCCACCCTGAAGGCTGAACGAAAGGTTTGATGGGAAGTTAACTGAGAGAATGCTAAACGTTGGAGATTATCTACAAAAGACTTGCAAGCAAGGGCTCACTACATACATGTCCAGAAAAGTTACCAAAATATTTCAGTTTCCGTTTTTGTTGTCCCTTCCTATTTAACGAAGTGTTATCTAATAGTTAAAACATTTATAAGATTAGGGTAGTCTTACAATAACAAAATTGACTATCAGTCAGTGTGAAATATCATCAAACTGTTGTATACAAAACGTTATAGTTGATAATTACAAACAAGTTAATTGGAGACAATGCGCAATCTTTGACACAGAGTTAATTACTTTGTCAAGAATGTATGGTTAAGTTGTGTAAAGCTTGTAAAGACTGACGACCTCGACCCCGATTTATTTTTGTGGCTTGTTTTGACCTTCTATACAGTCAAAATTACATATTGTTATACCCAAAAGCTGAACAAATGCGAGGAATTATGATGAACCCTTGGTGAATACTTTTACGCCAACTAAAGCTGACTTTAACAGCTATATTGTGATTCCATTTGAAGATCGCCCGACCACCACGTTTTGGTAATGATGACAAGGACGTGAACATTGATTGAATAACGTGGAAAAAGAAAACAGAATGTATTTCTGCTTACCACGTGTGACTTTAAGGCATGTTCACCCTCGAGGTGCTCTACTTGTCAGACTGCTTTGATATTTGACCATGTATTACACAATGTCCTTCCAACAGTTTAAGGGAATTTAGTCTCATTGATGGGGGAATGGCGGATATTTAAGTCCCTCTGAATTGTTTGGTAAGTTAGCTTGCGCGAGGCTTTACATCGATCTTTCCTCCATTTCTATCACCACGAAACATCGCCAGTAATAGAAACTTGTTTAGATGGATAAACAGGTCCGCATATTTCCCAAACAACTCGCCCTGACACAAACAAATGTGCAGGCGTAACATTGTCCGCAGCACCGCCTGCTTACGGCTTGGAACAACCCACCATCCCTGTCTGCTCACAAGAAACTAAATACGATTCCTTAATTTACATAGGTATATAAAATTAACATTGGTCTTATTTATTGACTCATTGATTGTCTTAAGAGATAACGCCCATTATTAACATGTTGAACGCAAGACATATCCCAAAACACGTTTTAAACATTGTAATTGTATGACTTCGATGACAGAGAACACAGCAATGAAAACAGCACTAAATTATAAAGACAGGGCAGTCCACATACTGAATAGAGCCTAATTGACACTACTTCCGGCAGCCTTGAGGATTCTGAAACCTCTCGGCATAATATGGAGCTTGTTAATCAACGTCCCCAAGTAACATTTTCTTCTTCTAATTGTTGAACCTTTTCACATCATTATCACGATTGAATTGTTTCAATTGTAATCTAATCATAACCTTGAACTAAAATAATATGACTATTTGTATTTGATAATGTCGATAAAGATTTTAGAATTAGGAAAGAAACGGTTATTGTAAATATCATGCAGTAGCGTATATATATATATATATAAGCCTCCTTTTGAATATTTTTTGACTGGGGTTTTATGATGTGTTGAAGTTTTTAAATATCATATATTTTAGATAACGTTATATATAGATTAGATGAATCTGAGAAGATGGGCTTCAAATCAAGACCGACAGGACGGGTTTCCTCCCCTCTGAGCGTTTCTGGAAACTCACAGAAGCTCATGAACAAAAATATCGAATTTAGAACAAAAACCGGTTAATATTCGACACCAAGAGTATCCGACGGCTTTCATAAAGTGTTTGGTTTAGTTGTGAATATACGAGAAAAGGCTTTAGAGGTAAAACAAAGATAATCCGTATTTACATTGAATGCAGATTCATTCCTGTGTTATAGCCTTTAGCAATTTGATGATCACTCAGGTCATGTTAGTATGTAGATTATATAGGAATTTGCTGGACAGGGAAGTGAGGGATCTCTAGCAGCCATAAACACTCTCAGTTCTTGTTTGTGTCCGATGCATTTACAAAAAAAATGTTTTATCGCATATGCCCTAATAAATAATAAACCTCGAAATATACGTAATTTCAATGTTGCTGTTCATAAACGTGTCTCAGTCGTAAATATTTATCCTGAAATGTGTCATTGTTCTACATTCTCTGTCTGCAATCGACATATAAATACAGTAAATATAGTGCTATACTCCTTCTGTCTATAAAAACCGCGTAACGAATACAGCGTAGGACTTCATAACGTAGGGGTAGGGGATATGATGTGCTTGTTTGTTTTCTTAATGTGTGATGTCTTCTTCAGGGGTGTGTCACTTATTTGACTAATTGAAATTGTCTTATCTGCTGTTTCTATTGGAAAAACCTACCAAACCTCTAAAAGCACCTGCCATCTACACCACAGTTAAAAAAAGAAAACGGTCGGATATCAGAGGTGCTGCCACCGTGGACATATGAACGGCAAATTTCGTAAAGTAGTGGTTGGTTGGTTGATTGATTTTTGGCGGCTCCATTCGATAGAATGATGTGCGCCATTAAATCGTAAAGTAGTGTTTTTTAACCTCTATAGTGGTCATACACAACTTATCTGTTAATGTACGCACTGTTTTTTGATAAAGTTTCCTTTGTTTTGTAAATAGCTGTTTAGTATATTTATGCGTTCTTATTGTGCTTAGCGGTTATAACGAGCTCAAGTATTATTATGTATCAAGTGACTGACAATTAAACCCACGATTAGTATTAGTGCAACGGTTTATTATCGTTACAGCTGAATACAACCGTTAATCCTCAATCCTGTATAAAGGGTCGGGTCTTTTTTTCTAAATCAATGTTAAAAAGCGTATTATGGAATGGCAAAAAGTTGAATTTAGCTGCCGTCAATACAATCAAACTTCAACCGAAAACGAAACAACAGCTGCTTGAGCATAAGGCAGTGGTGATGTCATGGTTGAGAGAGTCATCAGTTAAATTTGCTTTAAGAATTCTTCGTTGTTGGATTATCTTTCTGCTGCTTGTATAATTGACTGGGGTGAGCGGAATCCCTCGTACTCTAACAACCACTAATCCCCCTTGTACACATTGGAATTAGTTACTCATCCCAGAACACAGGTTGATGGCGTCCATTCAGACAACACAGTAGAACAGTTAATTCTTACAGAGATCACAGCAGAATCCGTCTGTTGATAGCTTTTTAGATAACATAAATCATTGTTAGTTAATCATATAATATTTCATTAATAATGTTGAAACCATAAATTAAGCACCATGCACGGCTTATATAAAAATGGTACGGAAAGTGGAAGTTATATAGATTTTCATCTATAGAAAAGCTTGGGAGTAGGATACCACAAAATGTATTATTTTCCGTGAGTTGAAAGGCTTGACAAACATTAATCTCAGATTAATTTAGTAATGCAGCTTTAACTACTCATTCTGCTAGGACAGAAGAGCTTGTGTCCATGACAGACAAAAGCTCACCTGAATCACTTCAGAGAAGTTTGTCAGTTTGACTCGGGTTGTCACCTGATAATCCCAAGCTAACGTAACACATTAACGAGAAATTCTCTCAAGCTGGCCTCAATTTGTATGACGAGTAATTCAAGGCATTGTGGAATTCTATTAAGTAGTGCGAACAAATTGAGTCAGAGAAAGAAGCCTTGATTGAGTCTTAAGGTTGTGACTCGGGCTTGACCGACTGGAGGGGTGAGAGAAATTACGGTGTAGTCGCTGTTTAAGCCCGTGGCTCATTGTCCTGTCTTTGGTCGTTTCTGGTCGTGTTGAGTGGATATTGTGAAAAAACGGCACAAATAACGAATGCAAACTCACAAGATACGCATCTGTTAATTCCAATAATTTCTCGTTGTCTCTTGTTGACAGTAATTCGCGTTACCGAGAGGAAGAACATACCGCTTTAACAGTTTTAAAATGCTCAGTTCGCATCATTATCTTGTCATTTCCGACTCATCTGGTAGAATCCGCCTATAAGACACGCCGGATATAGATAATTATATTTAACCTCTGTACACAGTGAAGACCAACCTTGCAGTGTCAGAAATAAGCTGTCCCCTCTCCGTCCGGGACTGGGGGTGGGTGTGTTGAGTGGGAAGTGTTTTACCTGAGGGCAATATTGCATCGAGGGAAAACATTTAATGCAAATAAATAAAAAAATAATAATTAAAAAAAAAAAAAAAAAAAAAAAAAAAAATCCAATTTATCTGGTTAAATTGAATATGTGATATATATATATATATATATATTAAAGATATTATAGTTCTTATGGATGACAATGTATCACACATTTGTTGAACCGGTTTTATCTCACTCAGAGGATCGACTTCCAGAAATGAAACCACTAGTTGAAATAAAGTTACAACAATGAAAACAATCGTATTCAAATGGCATTGAGATGCTTGATCTTTGGAGTTAGTTTCGAAGATACGAAAACAGTATTATTCCGGACATCGTCGAGTTTGTGACTTATGAAAAAGAACAACAATATCATGGAATAAGTATATGTGACTAAAAGAATCGATTCCAAATAACTTATTGAAGAAATAAAACGATCGTTGCAAAGACTTGAGTAATGAGTAATGACCACGATTTTATCCAAACAATAACTTTAAGAAACGAAAATTATCGTTATTGAATGTTAGAATGTTATTCTAAATACTGTGATGGAGTAAAGAAAATGGTATTATTCTGAATATCGTCTTCGAAAAGACTAAACGATATTATTCTTTTCCAAATAGTGTCTTCAATTATTGAGATTCTAAACAATGTCTTCGAGTAATGAAAACGATCTTGTTCTAAATATCATTTTCGAGTAAAAAAAAACACGATATTATACCAAATATTATTTACTCATAATGAAAATGAGTTTACAAATAATGAAAATGTTTTTTTTTACGTAGTGAAGACGATCTGATTCTAAATAACGCCTTCGAGTACTGAAAAAGATCTCATTCCAAATTTCGTCTTCATGTTTATTCAAGGGATGAAAATATTTCTTTGAATAAACTTTTGACTATCCAAACATTGTCCCCAAGTTTTGTTAACAATCTTTAGAATGTGTTTGGGTAACGGACACTGTTTTATTCCCAATATCATTTTAAGATATGAAATCGCCATTCTGAGTAACAACGAACTTGTGCCAAAGATCATCTTAAATTTTTAAATGATCTATTGATACTCCCTTAAAAGAACCGATTTCACGTGAAAATTGTATTATAAATGTTTTTAATCATATTATATAATTCGTATATATGAAAAAAAAATATGTGCTTGCCCCCAACCAGGATTCGAACCGGCAACCTTCGGATTACACACCCCGCACTCTACCGTCTGAGTTACAGAGGCTCACGTATGAATGAAACCAAAATTCTAACCAGGTGAAGACCGTGAATTACACATTTTTAAATGTATTCCAGCCACGAATGTAATTTCTCTGTTATTTTCCCGGTAATATGTACCCACATGTTATGATATTAAATATAAATAATGCATTTGAAAAGCACTGAAAATAGCGGACAGGTGATCATATTTTAAACAAAAAATATAGAAAATAAAAAAGTGCCATAAATACACAATCTAAATCTAGAAATAAAAAATATCGCTTTATTTGAATTAGGATTAAACATTGAGTTAGGCTTGCCGTTTAACAATGCTAATGTCTCTATAAACATAGGAAATGAGCGATAATGACATCAAAAACAATGATTAATTTAGCTTGATTCGCCCCGCCACCGTGTGTCAGAAGCAAGTGTGTTTAACCTGTTAATCAATTGAAGCAATTGGCGGAACTAGCGCTAATTATCTGTTGATGTTGATCCTGAGATCTTCCGGCAAAACTGTGAATCTCGAGACCTTGACCGGGTAAAATCTATATTGCAGTTCTTTAGATCTCTTTGCTCGACCCTTGATTCATCTAAAAGTACCAATTAGCCACTTGGGGGTGTTTCGGTGTATTTGATGATGGAGAAGATAATGATAATACCTCTCGGCCCGTCTCAATAGGTATCCATTCATAACTGATTATCACTTATGTGAAGGCTATTCGAAGATGTAGACTCTAAAATATATAGCTTTATAAACACGGCTTCAATTTAATAAATCAAATTTAAAATTAAGTGATTTTGTAAGAAAATTAATATATGAAATAAAAATAAAACCTCATCAAATATCTTATCCATGTTTTGCTTACACATAAGAAGCAATAGAAACTATTTAATTTACTTTACTTATTTATTAGTAAATAACAATTTCTAGCATCAGTTAAACTATGAAAGAATTTTTGTTGTTATGGTTTAATCAATAAAGATGAACGTTAAGTCAAAATGAATTCATTATCAAACTTCTCAGTGGTAGTCATAATATTAGTTGTCATAAAGTGCTGTTGTGTTGTTGAACAGTATGAAGTATGTATATATAAAAGACATCACGAATGGTTACCCGTATAATACCTTAATCAGAGAGATCTGAAAGATCTAGAAAATATTAACGTCTTTACTTTGTAATGATAGTTCGTTTGTTACCAGATTTTACATCTGTTTGTTTATAAATGATTCAACAGGTTTCGCTTTGTACGGGCTAATTTATTTAGAATTTAAGAAACAATTGTCCTCAAGATGTCCATGTATTTAGGGCAGTGTGTCGTCGGTAAAATATTCCATCCATGTAGTCGTGGCGGAGAACAGGCGTGAACATGTGCCGGTCAGAAACCAGAATGGCCGCTTCGAAACAAAACTTTTCCGATTTGTTCTGTGCTTATCTCTTTTTGATGACTCAAACAACATATAGAAGATGATGGGTGAATAGTTCCAGCCATCCAGGACGTTAGTAAGGCTCATCGAATCCTCCCCCAATACAACCAACCCGCTGCTGGCTTCTCGGCAAATACTTGCTTAAGCTCCCACCTTTATAAATGAAGGGTCCATCAGATTTGGACAGTAGTTGGTGAATCTTATTCTAACTGACAGCATATCTCAGTCTCAGTGGAACATATCACTGGTATATCAACAAGAGACAAACTACAGGGATCTTTTCAATTTTCGGACTTCAGTCTTTCCAACGGAGAAGTTATTTCATTTTTAATACCTGGACGTTAATAAGGTAAGCGTATATATTATGCTTTGTTGTGGAATGCACTGACGAGCGTTATCAAGTTCTAAATGCATTATTTTGGTCTGTATTTTGTAAAATCTTTAGGGGTGTTTTTTAGCGGGTTAAAGTCAACATTTACATGGAGGTTTTGAATAATTTCATTTAAGTTAATAAGCAATAAATTTTCACCTTGATATAGATACAACTGTAACACATCACGTAGTTCTATTGGCAGCGTAACAGACGTCATGTGAAATTAATTTTGAGAATGAAGTTTGTCATTTGTCGTTTAAAATTCTTTGCAAAGTCATCTTCTTTAAATGTGAAAAAGGCGGAAAATTTGGCACCACATTATCACAGGGAACACCTTTAGAATCGAGCACGTGTAGCAAACAGAGCGTTGTGTGGATCTCACGGCAGACACTGACCCAACAATAGACAAATTATTCAATATTACCCTAGCTCAGAGCCTTATTTGCTGCCTTACTCCAACGCCAACTAATTAGGAGTAAAGCACACGTTTACATGGTAAATATAAATATTGTGTGACACAACAGAGTTCAACTTACCAAAACATGGCTGTTGAATGAGACGAATTATATTATAGCTTACTCGTATCATTCGGATAAAAATGATCCGTAGTGATGTTAAATGTAGGTACCAGGTACAAACAGGATCATATTTATATCTATACAAATAAAACAAAGCACTGACGATGCTATATGTTTTTTTTTAAGTACACGTGAGGCACACACGATAAACAATTCGGATTGTTCAAGATGAAAGAAAATGTTTTTGGCAGGTGCGTTTTATATAACAATTTTTGGCTGTAAAGATAAAAAAGGAAGACAAGGATTGCTGTTGACGTGTTAAACTGGAAATGATCTTTTTATACCACGTCACCCGACGTAACTTCTTGTTCGGGATTATCTTAAGCCCAGCAAATCGAGGGGGAGTTTTCCGCCATTGCAAGTTAACAACATCAGCTTTTAGAACAAAATTTGCTCATCAATATTATTTGCGTTTATTACCATTTGGATTATACATACAAGACAAAATATTGAATAAAGCGCAGACGGTTCGAAGGAACTTCCTGTTGCAACCAGAGCTAAGGGGCAAACACGAAACAAATCTATTGTGACGTATTATATTTGCTTGTTTTGTCCTTCGTTGTTGCCAAAGGCTTCGCGGTCAGTTTCCTTCGGCCGTTGGGCTGGCCTCGTGTCATATGTAAAGTGAAGTAGACCTATGCATTTTAGGGGTGATATATGTTGGCTTTCTTTTGATATTTGTGCCATTGACATTTCGAATTTTTATTCTACATTATTATCTACATAAAATTGAACAACTGCACTTAACTAACTGTTTTGTATTTATTTTGGAAAACAGTTTCAGAGCAAGATTTGTCTATACATTTTTGCTACAATACTTTCGAATATTATAATTAATTCATTAGTAATAACTAAGATGTTGTTTCACTCATACAAATCTGTATCCAATGCAAAATAGTGTTCTTAAGATGTTACAAGCAGCGCGATGTTTCAGACTTGTTGATTGATTACTCAAAACTTCAGTTCGCAGTAAAAACTATGTCCTTGGGTCGAGTTGGTAAACTTGAGTTTTTGAGAATTTTATGTACCCGTAAAAGCCTGAGTAAAGAGTTCAATGTTTTGCTGGGACAACTGACGAACTGACAGAGTGGTGATACGTTTAAACACCTTATCTGTGATCAGCATCAAAGATAGACTCGGCATTTCGCCAAATGACAAGAGAAATCTCGAAGGGGCTTAAACAAAACATAACTAAATTCTGATCGTAACCTCTGCGGTTATAGTTCATAAACTCTATATCAGTGTTCCTGGTTTGTCATGAAGAACAAGCCGTCAGTCGTGCTGTGTGCGGATTTTACCGCCCCACTGTCATTTGGCATTCTCTATGATTGGCTCACAGATAAGTCACATGGCCGTTGAGGGATTATTTCACTCCGCCTCTAGCATTTGAAATGTCTGCAGAGTTTTGTCAGAGTAATCTTAGATTGGACATCTTTGCCAGAGATAACTTGTGATAGCCCTTCGTTTTATTTGCATTTCTCACAGACAAGCGTTTTCTTATAGAAAGTTGTTAAACAGATTTTCGGTGAGTTGCTCTCTTTTTTCTGTAGTATTATCAACACTCTGGCACTAAGATTTAAGAGGTATAAAATATCAGCATCCAGGTATAACTGCCAATTGATATTGATCACTCAGAGAAGACGTTGTTGTCAATGTCTAGCCTTAATGACCAGAGAATACGGTTATTCACTAGTCACCAGCTATATATTCTTTTTCTAATTCGGAGATACTTGTAAACCGTAAATCACACATTCAGGTAAGGTATGAGAGTCATATAAAATAGTAAAAACTTTGCTGAATATAACTTCAGACCTATTTTACTTTTGCCATTTCTTGGGTTGGTTAAGCTTCATTGTTAAATTCGACACAGACAATAGCCTTTTATGATAATAGTTTATTCTCTTGCATTCTGGTGTGCTTCGTTAAATGTTATAGGGATTGTTTTTGCGTATTATATCCCGGTTCACTAGATAAAAGAATGGACACATTTCTTACACTTAGGATGAATTATTGTGGTTTTCTTACATAACTGGCTAATGCACCAATGATTACTGGACTGAGGTTAAATTTCGTGCTTCTGGGAAATTACAGGAAGTTACCTAAACTATGCCACTGAAAAATGTTCCTGTCGTGTAGCTGTTACCACAAGTCTGATCTTCGACACAGTTCCTTGGTTGAACATATTCTTTGTCCAATCAGTGATAGCTCTGTGTTTGTGGTTACGTTACAAGATGTGGCTATTAAACACGTCTGGTTGATAGATGGACAGGACCGGTTACCTCTGAGCTCACTGAGCCGGACCAGGTCAGTGGACAAAGCTCTCCGGCTATGATCAGAGAACACTTTTCCTCTCATAGATTTTCCCATCATTTGCAACGGGAATAAAATCCAGCTGACCTCTGGAGATCTGGAGAAGGATAATCCGTAAGGGTCGATAGATTGATTAAAGCTTTTTAAAAACTAAGGCCAGCGACATTAAGACAAGGAAGGATCTTAAGTGTTTGTTAGAATCGGGTGCTGCACTGAGAAATGTCATACTAAACACAAAACTCTTTTGAAAAAAGACCCCATAAGTGAGTGGATCAATCGAATACCACCTGTACAGTAGTTGTTCTGTATCTGTTTGTATCTAAACTATACTGTTTGGTTTCTTTGACAGGTATTGAGGATGATTTTACAGGTGGTGGGGTTACTTCTCGGGGTACTTGCCTTACCTGCTGACGGTAAGTAATACTAAATACCATAAATCCTAATATATGCTGAAGTGATGAACCGTTTTAGGCATTTAGTATACATCTTCAGTAAAACTAAATCCATCAATAGAAAATAGGTAAAAGCTATATCCAACGCTGTAGCATTAAGTCAGTAATAGAACTATGATTCGACGAAGCTTTAGTTATGAATGACGAGCATATATATGTTATCCTTCGATTAAATATTGTACCTATGGTATACCGTATTGCTTGCTTTCTTTTACAGAACCCAGCATTCTCGAGAAACTTTGCTTAAAAATAAAGAAAAGAAATCTTCATAGTTCTTATTTCAATTCTAAATTCGGTGTTTTGACTTTAGACTTTTTAAACGTAAAGTAATACAACTTTCGCCGAATTCCCGAAAATTAAATCATGCGTTTCGTGAGTGTATATTTAAACCATCACAATCCAACTTGGTTGAAACGGTACATGTAATAGTTTTAATTTATTCTTTGACTAATTAGTTCAACATGACTTGACTTTTGGAGTGCATTGTATTATACTAACTTGTTAGACAGAGACACAGGTAAACTGTTCCCCCCCATAGTTGTGATAACTGGATATCTGCGGCAATAGTTCGAATTCCTTTCACGGTGTTTCATTACATATTGTTGTCATATGGCCATGATAGACTCCGTTTTCAAAGAGAATGGAAATCTGTGGGCGGTGTTGTCTTGAATTCGCGTGCTTTCCTGCCCGGATCAAAGGCCTCCAGCAGGCAGCTCTCATCCGGACGCTCGGTGTTTGTCTCCTCGATCGATCCTATTTCACTCTCTAATGACAGCCTGATAGCTCACATTTTTTATGAGTGTTCTTTCCCATGAGGGACAGTTGATTCACTTTGCATACACAACTGTCTCTTTATTTAACGTGATATGTTTAGTTTGATGTCATAAAGTCACTCAGGTCCAACCAACCGCGTAAATACGTTCAATGTGGAGACTTAAATTTCCATTGATCCAAGTTAACAATATCAATATTATTTGTTAGAAATGATCTTCTGCACGTCAATACTATAAGTTTGTTCGAGCAGCAGACTATTTGTTGAGCACAAAGACAAAGTCTTTGTAATAGATTAAGCTCCTTCATGCAGTCAATTAAAGAGCACTCGATGTGCTCTCACAAACTGGCGAATGGCCTGGCAGTAGTGTTGGTCCTTTATTAAAGTCTGTCAATGATAATGTACTTGAACTGCTGCATACGATATTCCTGACGATTTTGTTCTCAACACGATAGGATAGTTTTCATTACCAAAAACCCTTTCAATCACACACTACAATCTGCCAAACCTAGCTTTGAAACTTATTGAGTATGTTGACAACTTAACTATTGTCAATATCATTAAAAAATCTAGGCATTTTATTGATAAGTTATATGGAAAAAAAAACCCCAAAAAATCCAAAGAGTAGTTTGTGTTTCGACTAATGTTTTAAATCGTCATCTGACGGCAAAATAAGTCAAGATAATAAGACTTTGTTTGAGATTAAGCTGTCTTTCTCTCTTTGGCGTTCCGGAGTTAATTGTTCAGTTAAAATACAATATTGATATACCATGTAACAATATCTTGTATTAATATTGAAGACACAAAGCCTATATCAAACATACTATAAATTATAGCCTACTACGGACATATAAACTCCACCACACATATATACATGCGCATGAACAGTTTTTAAAAACTCAATGGCTTTTAGCAGCAAGAATCGCTGTTTGAGATCTCTTCTTATCATTCCATCATATATAATCTTAACTAAGACTTCTCCTGTGTTCTGCCATGTTCATTTAGAACAGACTACTTCTCATTTTATTCCCTACCTTAAAAACTAGTCTAGTCTCGGTATAATTTCTGTTTCTTTAACCTCTTGTCATCATAAGAATTGCAAGACTTATTTTGCATATTAGTTGAAAAGTAGAACACAATTGTGCCGTGGATGTATGCCTTATAGTTAAAAGTATGAAGACACACGCGCTATTCTTTTTGTTTGATCCAAACGCTGATAGGCCACTGGGAAACTTCATCAACTGAAGTAAGTCTAATTAAAGGGTTCATAACTTAATTACAGATCTTGGATCTCCAAACATGACCCTGTTATTTAAACAACACTTTGTTGTTTGATTGTCTGTGTAGAATTAACCCAGTGATTTCCTTCAGTTAACACCTCACAGCAGGGTCATGACCGACAAACACTCAATATTGTCGAACACTAAAACAAGGAGACCCGCCGTATCGGACATTTGGAGATGTCGGTTACATGTGATCTGATAATTTTTTTTTTTTAGCATTTCCGGACATATAAGTTGCAGTTAGAGTTGTGTACAAACAAAACAACTATAATAAAACAGACAGAGTGGAATTGTTGTCTTCATAATGTCGTCAAAAAGCCATCGTTACAAAGTAAATTGTTATTACAAAACAAATACAGCATTATTTCCAGCGATATTAAATTAGTCTAGGGTGGTTCATATTAATAGAACTCATATATAGAAGTGGAATGGTGGCTTTGCCATACATCCCCTATGTATTAATCTATTTCTCCAATACAGCTTATTTTTCGATAACAATGTTTTGGGGATGCCGTAATCATTTATATATCCCAAAGCTGTTTTCTCTTAAGTCTAATTATCTGGCGCCATTCTTCCAAAGCGTTCGGACTATGCGCCGCTGCCCCCTAAATAATATCGCCTTATTGAAAAGCCTTGAAAAAATAATAATCCACAAGTTATATGCAGTTTAATTACTGAAAATATCGTCAATGCCTGTGCAACCAGATGACAAGAAAGACAGGTGGCATTACTACAAACAACACTATTTAGCAATATTTAAGATAAAATGTGAATGGGTTTTCTTTTCTACGATCAGCATTTATAGAATTTGTTTTAAATATCATTTTATGTGTTCATTTTTTTCACAGGTGCTGGCAAGAAAGTATTTTGTTACTATGAAAGTTCTGCTAACGCACGACCCTCCATCGGCAAGTTCTGGCCCGAGAACATCGACCCATTCCTGTGTACCCATGTTATATTTGCTTTCGTGGACATCAGCGAAGACGGGCGCGATTTGAAATCAAACAACTGGAATGACTTGGGTGAAGAAGGTAAACGAGCTTGCAATATAACATAACTAACGCCCTTCTTATTCAACAATAACTCTAACGTATTAACACACTGTCCACCCTAAACATGCACAGGGATTTTGCAGCTTGTAAAATATGTAAAGTGAAACAGACTTTTATATGAAAAAAATCTAGTTCTAATATAACGACTCGCAGCCATAAACAGGGCAAGAACAATAATTGTGAACTGTTCGTAAGCTATTTACTAGCGTTTCAACAAGTTAAAATCAAGTAACTTTAATAATAGTATTTAACTTGGTTCGTTCAGGGGCTGGGAATATGTTTAAAGTTTACAGTTGCACAAATCGTGCATGAAACCATACCGAATGTCTTACCTGGATTTCAATATCTACAGAAATATACTTTCAGTTAATTATATGTACGTATTTAAAAAAAATAATTATTTATAGATGACTAACTTTATAGATATTAAAGTTTCTTCAGCGTCATTAACCAAATACACTCTGATTACAAGGTAAGGCTGGGAAATTGAAACTCAGGAATATATTAGATATAAGTAGATATGTCGATCGTCAACCTGAATTCGGTGTATCTATAAAGTGATATGTCTCGTGCTTTGTTGTTGGCGTATCAGGACACTCCACAAAATAGGTGGACCGAGATTTTCTTGCCAAGAAGAGATTAAATGTTTCAAAATGGGGAGGTTTAAGGTAAATGTTCTGATGGCAGTTTGATTTTCCTCAACAGGTCTGTACGCGAGGACCCTAGCCCTGAAGCAGAAAAACCCTAAGCTAAAGATTTTGGCATCAGTTGGTGGCTGGAGGATTGGTTCTAAACCTTTCATTCCAATCATGGAATCTGATGAGAATATCAGAGTCTGGGCGAAAAACTGTGTAAAGTATCTCAGACAGTAAGTAAACACATTTAAAGCATAGTTAGTAACCCCCATGGAGCAAAATAACTTTTTTCATTTTTTTTCTTATTCGTGGTACAATATGGCAGCTCCCAATCAAACAAATAAACTATATGACTGTAGCCTGTATTTTATTTTGTTTTAATTCTACAGAAATTTAATTGGCATAATCTGCACTCCGGTTATATATATTTAAATAAATAAATTGACAGTTGCTTACACTTACCGGCATACTTCAAGGATCGATATTACCCTCTGCCAAGGCCCCGTGAGGGAGCGGGTGGGCCATGGCCCTACAGAATACTCCCTTGGCTTCCTCGGCCGATCGTAAGAGGCGAGAAAAGAGGTTGCGTTCTGTTGACCTGGTGTTCGCAGAGCTAAAGGGTAACGGGAAGAAGATTTGTTTGTGATGTTCTGTATTTTTGTCCGTCGTCATATAAGTGAAATAC